>APFE030889411.1:153325-184472 GCA_000404065.3 Pinus taeda | reverse complement strand
AAAAAACCATTTTAACTGCTAAAAATCAAGATTTAACCTCATTTCTTCCGCCGGATTCCGTCACCGGAATCTCCAAAAAGTCGCATTATAGACAACTCCTTTCAACAATCCCTCTGCAACGCCTCCACGTTCCTGAGGTTGAGGAAGTTTCTGGACCTCCGAACTGTTTCAATGAAAATGGCGAATCTTGGTGCAATTGCAATTACAGCATTGATATTTGCAGTCCAGAGGGAAATGGAGTTGTCTATAATGCGATTTTTTGGAGATTCCGGTGACGGAATCCGGCAGAAGAAATGAGGTTAAATCTTGATTTTTAGCAGTTAAAATGGTTTTTTAACTTCATATTTGGATTCAGCGCCCTGAAAAACCCCTGGGAGCCATTGATCTTGACCGGAAAAATCCACCGGAAAGGCTTTCAAAAAGTCGCGTTATAGACTACTGCGAGGGAAATGCATATCACAAGGTTGGAATCAATATCGTCCTTTCAAATCAATTTTACATGAGGTTGCAAGGTCTCTTTAGAACAAGAACGAACGAATATATTTTGTTTAATAACGTCATTTCAAATCAATTTTACATAAGGTTGTGAGAACATGGGTGGGATTACAATGATATTGTTTCTTTAAATATATCTCAGACAGACATCGTAAAGTGGGAAATTCTAGGATGCATAATTTATATAAAATAAAATGAAGGTAATATATATTAATAAATTTTAAATAAATGATATTAATAGATATATAATTTAAATTATATACTATAAATTATTAGTAAATCTGATATTTAAATAGATAAGTAATTTTAAATGAATATTATTTTATTTTTAAAATTAAAATGAGTATGAAGTAGTGTTTAGTGACATTAGTTAGTGTTAAGAAAGAATTATATCAAAAATAATAACTAGCGAAATCAAAAATAAATAAATATTATAAAAATCAATAATATTAAATATAGTTTAGGGTACATCTACATGTCTAAAAATTAAAACAATAATAAAAAATTAAATTAAATTATAATTTTTTTTTTTAAAACACCAATCATATTTATATTAATAAAATATGAAAAATAAGTCAAACCCCTTAAAAAGTCTTTCTGAAATCTGATGGTGAAGATTTTCTTTGAAACAAACAAAATTTGACCAACACCAAGGCTGCAATTCATCCCAAGTTTAAAAATGTATCTACTTATCATTCTTAAAAAAAAACCATAGAACTAAGAAATATTTAGGATGCAACAAAGATGAGATTATAAAAATATAGAGAGATCCAACCATAGATTCCATTAGCAAAGACCATTCCCAAGACAGTCACTCTTTGGTTGGCTTTGAAACTTCTTTTTGCTTGGCGCAGCACTAGAACTGAGGCCGAGGTGTGGTGGGGGAGAGGCATCCGCCATGCCACGGGAGAAACGCTACCACCAAAACCTGATCATTTCGTTCAAATTCACCAACTTCATAATACCACCATAGTCATAATTACCATGAGAAATTTGGGGGTCAGCAAAATCGAACGGTGGGCATATACAGCCACCATTCAATTAAAGCCCGATAGCATGGGATTTATTGGTTGCCGTCACGCATATCTTTTCATAACCAAAAGCGAGGAAAATCCACGGATTCATTGGCATTGCAAAGCCAAATGCCACTTAGAGATCAACAAAGGACATTGATAGGATTGAGATACAAAATTTATTGAACGATGACCTTAATTCAATTTCCCTTCTCGGCAGAAGATAGACAGGGTTTGAAACGACGTCCCACCAAACTCACATGAGGGAAATAAATGCATACGACATTTTAAACTATGGAAGGGGAGGACTCTTTGACACCTAGGTGAGAGAAAGGGGACACTTAGAAAAGAAATTTAAATATGGCAACTTAGGAAACTATCAACCTGAATCCCTAAGTTTCTTAGAGTAGCCATAATACCTTGAGATTACGTCCCACAGAAATTGGAAGTCCTTTCCATTTGACACAATAATTTTCCAGTTGGAGCGGGTTTTAAATTCAAAAGGATACGTCTAAGATTGGGAATGTTATGGGACATGAGTGATTTTAAACTTCCTTTCATCCAATTTGAGTGGTCCTTGGACCATTTGATAGCCATGCTTGGCAAAAGAATTTGTCCTCAAGTTATGATGCCTATAGCATGAATGAATCTTATGTGCTCAAACTAAGAGGTAAATAGATGTCTATAGACATGAATGAATTCTATGTGCTCAAACTGAGAGGTAAATAAAACTCAAATTGACAGATAAATAAAAGGATCAGGAGAAAAATGAAAGAGATCATTACTCATTCCACACTTAGCCTTAACTATATGTTGAATTATAACTATTGATCTCCAAAAACCAAATTTCTGGAAACATTTCTTTTCAAGTCTATTCCCAAACCCTTTTAAAGAGCCAAAAACGCAGCTTGGTTGTTTGTAGCATGACCCAATCTCCATAAAAATTGATCTTTTATTTTTCCATCGAGTTTAATGAGAGCCCCTCCCCCTCTTGCCTCCATGGGTTCCTCTTTGAAGCTCCATCAATGAAAGAGAAAACCATTTTTTTTCTTTCCTCCATTGGTTAAAACGTGACTTCTTTAGATAAATAATTTGCACCTTGCTTCAAAGAGGAGAATGTCATGTGTAGATGGACCCATTCACACTCCTTAGGATGAAGGTCCTTCAGTTCCTTTCTTTTATTCCCGCATGAGGATATCGATTCAAATAGTGAAAAATCACTCTTTGAGCCACAGTGGAAGATCCGGATTTAAATAGGAACACAACAAATTATAGAGATAACCATAAATACAAAGATACAATAGAAATAATACTTCATTTCATTAATGTAAAATATTGAAATATGCTTACAAACAGAAATGGAAATAAACTAGATCACAAGATGGTAGCTCATCTCTGAGGAGAGATGTGGTGGCTACATGCCTATGAACTGTCTTATAATGATGCTTGAAGAACTATTTATTGTTGAGAAATAATGGAAAACCCTAAAAATCCATAACCCTAACCCTAGGAGATGAGGCGCCAAACTATGGGCCCTGTTTTGGGTAAATTGGTACATCAACTTTTTGGGGTCATAACTTTGGCATATGATCTTCATTTGAAGCACACAATACCTCGTTAGAAAGATCTATTCGAGGACTAAAACTTTGGAAAGAGTAATAAAATCCCATGGACCCATGTTGCTCCCACTTTTCCCAAAAAAATGCCGTTTTTGGCCTCAAAACAACTCTAGAAGTTCAGGTCCCGAAAAATTGCCAAAAATAGTAAATTGTGCTAGAGTTAAAGAAATTGAAAAACTGAAAGAAATAATGGTGGAGATCCAAGTGGAATTGGTGGGTGGCCACCAATATCCAGCTGGATCATTCCTCCCCCCTTAGGAAGAAATGGTTCCCATTGCATTGAGGTCCTCCATGAGATGAGGAAACTTCTGCTGAACTTCGTCCCTGGTGACCCACTTGCCCTGGTGAAGGAGTTGGCCTGCTTTGACAACTCGATAGTGTTGGATATTTTGTTGGCGAATGTGCTTGATCTCTGTGTCCATGATTCGATCAGTTGCATCTTGTTCCATGCAATCCGGATTTAACTCTATTCATGTGAGCTATTTTTCAATGTCGGATGTGTCTGGTAATGGTGGAAAGTATGGCCAAAGGCAGTCCACATTGAACACTAGGTGTAGGCCAAGGAATGGGGGAATGTTGAGCTCAAATGCATTATCTCTCATAACTTTGGTAATTGTGTAAGGACCATATGAGAGTGGTCTGAGTTTCCAATAGGCTCCGGTAAGGCGTTCCTTTTGCAAATGCAACTAGACTTTGTCGCCCACCTAAAACTTCTGTGGCACACGATGTTGATCATGTAAATTCTTGTACTTGGCATTTGATTTCTCCAAAATGGCATGGACCTGCTAGCAAATATGTTGGATGTGATCAATGAAGTTCTTCCCCTTATCTGTTACGGACTGGACATGAGCTAAATCTACCTGAGTATATGCAAATCGCATGGCCACATCAATGGGACATAGTAGCTGAAACCCCAGCCCACCTGAAAAGGGTTGTGGCCAATTGAGTTGTGCAGAGCCCGATTATAGCTATGCTGAACATAGGGGAGGCTCTCATCCCATGTGCATGGATGCATTGAGTTGTACATGCATAAAATGTGTACGATCATCCTGTTGACAAACTCTGTCTGACCATCAGTTTGGGGAGGGAAGGTTGTGGACTTAGTGGGTTTGGTGTCCAGCATCGACCATAGACTAGATCAAAATTTACTAAGGAACCTGCTATCCTGATCTAAGATGATAGACTGTGGGATCCCAAATTATACCCACGCTTGTTCAAAGAAGAGTTTAGCAGTGGCTTCTGCTATGATATTCTTCTTGTATGACACCATAATGGTCATCTTTGAGAACCTGTCGATGACCATAAAAACACAGTCATTTCCATGCTTAGTAGAAGAAAGGCCCGACATATAATCCATGGATATGGATTCCCAACGTCGACTAGGGGTAGGCAAGAGAGTATAGAGGCCTTGCTTCTTGATGGTCGGTTTGGTAATGGCATAGGTAGTGCAGGATCTGATGTACTTTTCGACATCATGTAGAAGATTCGGCCAATAGAAATACTTCTATAGTACTGCCACCATTTTCTCGATCCCGAAATGCCTAACAGATTGACTGTAGTTTGCTTCCCAAATCATCTTGGCACACTCGCTTGAAAGAACACAAAGGTGACCCAAGTGGCATAACAAGGCATTTTGGAGGTGAAAGTCTGGAACGTGCTAACCCTCCAAGAGTGTCTGGTATGTGTGGCCGAATTTTGGGTCACTTCTATAGAGAAGTGGCCAATCAGAGGTATCATGCCCACAAGAGTTGATCACAGTGGTTAACGCCATGATCGGTGGTCGACTGAGGCAATATGCGACATTATTGGTGTTTCCCTTCTTATATTTGATATTAAAATGGAACTGTTGCAGGTATGTGGACCACTTTTGGTGGCGATCATTCTACAACTTCCCTTGCATCTGTATGAACTGCAAGGGCTAGTGGCCTGTGTGGATTACCGTTTCCTTTGCCAAAATGTAATGCTTCCATTATCGGCAGGCTTGCACAATGGAATACATATCTTTGTCATAAGTGTGATACTTATGAACCGTGTCTGAAAGTGTATCACTGTGATATGCCATTGGATGCCCATGTTGTGTAAGGACTACCCCAATAGCATAGTTAGGGACATCTGTTTCGATCTCAAATGGTTGTTGCAAGTCTGGTAATGCGAGCAGTGGTGCCAAGCAGAGGCGATGTTTCAACTTTGTGAATTCCTTTTATTGAGGTTGAGACCAAAATAATTTTGCTTTCACTCCTCCCTTGTTAACTTACTTCAAGGGCCAAGTGATATGAGAAAATCCCAACATGAACATGCGTAGAAGTTGGCAAGACCCAGAAAGCTATGGAGCTCTGTCAGAGTGGTTGGATATGGCCAATCCCGAATGACTTGGATCTTGGCTGGATCCACATGCACCCCCTGTTCATTAATAATGTATCCCATATACTGAACTTGGGTCATGCCAAAAGTGCATTTCTCCAAATTGGCACATAAATTGTGTTGTCGTAGTGTTTGGAGAACCTGTTGGATGTGGTGGAGGTGCTCTTCCCAACTCTGGCTGAAGATCAGGATGTCATCTAAGTATACCACTACAAATGAGTTAGTGAATGTCCATAATATGTCATCCATTATCATCATGAAGGTTACAGGAGCATTCGTCAACCCAAAAGGCATAACCAACCATTCAAAAAGGCCCTCCTTGGCTTTGAAGGTAGTATTCCACACATCAGAGGGTCTGATTGGTACCTGGTGATATCCTGACTTCAAATCGATCTTGATGAAATAATTTTCCTGCTTCAGTTGATCTAGAAGGCCATCAATCCATGGGATCGAGTACCTATTCAAGACAATGATCTTGTTCAGCGTTCGATAGTCAATACAGAGTCTCCAAGTCCCATCCTTCTTCTGTACCAACACGATCAAACTCCCATAGGGTGATGCTCTCAGTCGGATGTGACCTTTCTGCAACAGCTCCTGAATCTGCCTCTTGATTTCATCGTTCTCTAGAATTAGTGCTGATAGATTGGTCTCTTAGGTAGTAGGGCACCTGGGGTTAAATTGATGGAGTTCTTAACTTGACAGTGCAGAGGAACCCCTGTGGGGGAGATGAAGATGTCCTCGTACTCCTCCATGACCTTTTCCATCTGTAATTGTCATGTGGAGGGGCCCTGTCTCGAGGTCGTGGCCACCACCTTCTTATTTTCTTGAGGGCATAACATCAAGAAAACAAATTTTCTGGTTTTGGAAATGAGCTTACTGCATTGTTTTGTAGTAACCAAAGAGATGGTGGCAAGCAGTGCTACCTCCGGTATCCTGTACAACTTATTTCCCAAAGTAACAATAACAACACGAGGCCTTGACTCATATATAACATGTCACTTCCACAAGTATGGATGGCCTAATAATACATCACAAACATCAAGGGGAGAAACGTCACACAATACCTCATCCGTGAAGTGCTTGATGTTGTATGGAAGGCGACACTGCTGGCTGATGCAAAGATCTTGTCCCTGGTGAAGCCACCCAAAGGTGTACAGTTGTGGGATTGTTGTGGTCAGTAAGCCCAGTCCCTTCATGACCTCTGCTGAAATGAGGTTATTTTGGCTCCCACTATTAACAATCAACTATAGCGGGGAGCCCTTTACCCACATCTGGGAGTGGAATAGGCGCTCCTCCTCCTCTGGATCTTTGGGTTCCTCCTTCTGGATCTTCATGGTAGCAATGATGGTGTTGGGCTCCGCATCGATAATCTTCTTCCCTTTGGCATTCCCCTTATCAGGTTCTGGCTCAGAGTCTAAACATGCATCTAATTCTGAATACTTTAGCTCAACCATTAGTGACTTCTTAGCCCGACACTTACGTGTGTTGTGAGTGGAGTTCTTATGGAACTCACGCCACTTTCCCATGTCTTTCTTTAGCTTCGTGGTGTTTTTCTTTTCTTGCGGCTTTGGTGGGTTGTCCTAGGCCACCCCACCTTGGATTTGTCCTTTTTTCAGCGGTTTGGGGGTGCCTTTCCCTTGCTTCAGATTTGCATATCCAAAGTCTCACTTCTTTTGTTTAGCCTTCTACTAGATCTTGACAGTGTATCAACACGACGTGCCAAGCTAGGAGATGTCTAGGAACTCCATCTCTTACTGGATGTACCTTTGTAGGCAGCCACAATATTTGAGTATCAAATGCAACTCAGAATCCTTGATACCCAACTTTGTGTGAAGGGTATGAAAAATATTGGTAAACTTCAGCACATCTTAGTCCCTTCCCTGTCGCAGTGTGGTCCACTTTAGGTATTTATCCTCATAGCTTTTGACAGGGTACTACTACTCCTTCATGGCATTTTGGAATCAATTCCAAGTGGGTGTGGCTGAAAAAAGTGAGGTTGTACTTTCATCCTTCTGCTTGTAGTATGTTCCCCACTAATCCTTGACGTGAGGGGTGGCTTTGAGAAGAGCGAAAGTAATCTTCTCCCAGCTGGAAAAATCATGAACAAAAAAATACCCTTCTAGCATATTTAACCATTTATCTACAGTGTCTACATCTATTTGACCCTCAAATATGGGAATGTCAAAGTTAACTTGTACCTTAAATGGTGTGGCGCTTCTATAGTAGCTACTGGAAGTAGATGTGTCACCCCTCGATAGCCATTAAAGGATATGGGAAAAGTTGTCCATCATCGCGTTCCTTTGTTGCTCGAGGGCTCTTCGAGCAAGATTTCAATAGGATCTCCTACCCCCTCATCTTTATTTTCATCCGCCATGAGAGGTCATCGGGATTTGCAAGGTTGGTCTTGCAAAGGTTGAACCAGTTCAAGCCCTAACTCCTTATATCCTGACCTCGTTGGGAACATGCAAAGAAAAACAAAGAAAGAGCAGACCTTTTTGATACCACTGATCCAAATTTAAATAGGAACACAAAAAATTAGAGAGATAACCCTAAATACAGAGATATAATAGAAATAATACTTCATTTCATTAATGTAAAATACTAAAATATGCTTACAAACAGAAATGGAAATAAACTAGCTCTGGCGATGGTAGATTATCTCTGAGGAGAGATGTGGCAACTACATGCCTTTGAACTTTCTTACAATGAGGCTCGAAGGCCTATTTATTGTTGAGAAATAATGGAAAACCATAAACATCCAAAACCCTAACCCTATGAGATGAAGCACCAAACTATGGGCCCCGTTTTGGGTAAATTGGTACATCAACTTCCCGAGGTCATAACTTTGGCATACAATCTCTATTTGACGTGCACACAATACCTCATTAGAAAGATCTATCTGAGGTTTTACAAATTTGTGATGAGAAACATTGGTCCATGGACCCATGTTGGTCCCAGCTTTCCCAAAAAACATCATTTAGGGCCTGAAAATGGCTTTGGAAGTTCAGGACCCGAAAAATTGTCAAAAATAGTAAACTATGCTACAATTAAGGAAACTGAAAAACTGAAAGAAACAAAGGTGGTGGTCCAAGTGGAATTGGTGGGTGGACACCAATATCCACCTAGATAAGTGGAAGGGGTTTAGGTCCTTGCTATCTATATGGACCAACACAAATATTTAGGAAGAGATTCCCAACAATACATTGGAAGGGAGGAAACCTTCCTTTTCTAGGGGTGTTTTATCCTCTAGATTTCAAACATCCCTGTCCATGTCTCATGGATTGAGTCCACTGAGAAGACTAGAGAAAAAATAATATGCCATATCTCAACTTTGAAAGGACATGATATGAACAAGTGGGGGAAATCTTCCTCAGGAGCACATCATGCACCGGGACGAGCCTTGAATGTTTTTATTCTTAATATTTTATGTCATGAGAATTTTCTAATGGACCAAGTTCCAACAAAACAAATGCGCTTTTGGAATACAAACTAGATTCCATAATTTTTCCTAAAGCCTACTTAGATCCTAGTGGAAGATCTTCCTAATCAAATGCGCTTATCATGTTTTAATCGTATATTTAAACTGAGGGATCAGGATCCAAGATCACCTATCGTGGAGTGAGATAGATATGGGAGGCATTCCTTTTAATAAACTTAATAAATTATCCCAAGACAACTTCAAATGAGACAACAAGGCTAGGTTGATCTAACCTTTCCATACCCCTATGACGTCCCACCTCAATATATCCTTTAATTTATTGAAGCCATGTTGGTGCATCCACTATGTGAGGGATCTAAATCCTTCTCTCTCCCCCAGTGCACTGTTTGGAATTAATTGATCTCTCCAAATATCTATGCAAGCCCCATTTCCCTATTTCTAGCTAAGATGATCAATTATAAGAGGAGTTGATTCCTCTCATAACTTCCATATGGAAAATCCAACTCACAGCTAGGAAATGGACTCTTCCCTTAGCATATAGTTGTTATTGAATTATTTTCAGGGAAAATTAGATTTCCAGCACTCAGATTTTGAGATAAGTCTCCAAATTTTTTTTATCTTTGTGGGAAATTTTCAAAAATAGAGGATCTTTAACTGCCAATCCACCATTTTACTTTGGGATATGGATTACATTCCATTTCACTAATAGATTTTTCTCTCCTTATTCCTTCCACCTTTCCATAGAAACTTTCGAATTAGCAATCTCATCTAATTGAGCACAACTTTTGGAGCTAAGAGACCAGAGAAAAGATAGAAGGGAAGAGTTGACAGGAAAAAATTAACTAACAACACACGAACGACTGATGAAATCCATTGGGCACCCCAAGCTTGAATTTTCTTTCAAAATTTATTTAATATTTCAATACAACCCTCCATATTAGAAAGGCCCAGAGAGATGGGGATTCCTATATATTTAAAGAATTTCCTCTTTGATTCTAAAGGGAATCCAAAAACCTTCACTATTTCAATGATATCTGTGAGCGGAAAATTCCACCCAAAGATTAAGCTCTTCATTTTGTCAACTAGGCCCCCTAACAGGTGAAAATATTGATCTGAAACAACTTTGAATAATTGAGAAATTAGTTTGGAGGCATGCCCTAACAACAATGTTTCATCAGTGAACTTAGAATGATTCACATATTTAGTGAACTTAGAGTGATTCACATCTTTATTGTTCCTTTCTTTAGTGTGCCTACACTCCTACAACCTAGAGCTATTTGTGGCTCCAAACCCTAATTTCAGCAAACTCTAAAAACCAAATTTTCACAAAAAGACAAACAAATATACATATCTAGCTAAAATTCATTTTCTTAAAAGTCATATCACTGATAAGAGACTTAGAGAGAGCCCTCTCATGCTTAGTAGGGCTAGCTACTGAGCTAAAGTGGTTTGAGGTTACCCTTCTCAATTTCCTTTTCAACCTAGGAGATTGTAAGGACTAATATTTTTGGTGTTGTTTCCAGGGAACGAAAGATCATATCTTTCCTAGAAAGGAATGGCAAAGATCAGATCTGATTGCTGATGGTGAACAATGATCAGACACAAGAAATTTTGTGCACCTTTCACCTGGAAATTCGAGTGTCGAAGAATCCAAAGATTCATAATTTTTATGGCGACTCCATTGTTAAAAAACCAGTAGTTTGAAGAACTTATTGGTGTCTTAATTGTTTTCAAGATGGATTCAACATCTCGAAGGTATGCTCCTATGAATCGAGCTCATATTCCTGGCTTTCCAAATCGAATTACTTTCATAGATTGGAAAACTAATTTGCAAAAATTCATAGATGGAAATGAGGATGAGGCTATTTTGGATCTAATCAAATTTCATTGGCATATACATAAGCTCGGGATTAAGTTTCATGAGGATTGTCTGATGAAAATGTTTATGGCTACCTTAGAAGGAAAAGCAAGATCATGGTATGAACGATTGAATCCATGTAGCTTATTCTCTCTTAAAGAATTCCACACAACATTCTTTTAGTTTTATGGAAAATATCATCATTCATTCTTTCTGTTCGAAGATTGTTGTGAATCCTGTGAAAACTTCATTCAATACCTTGAAGAAACTTTTGGTGATAAAGAATGTCTAGATTATGAGATCATAGAGGCCCCTTTATGAATATTCTTCCTAAAAAAAATAACAGAGATTACCTGCTTTGATACAAAGGATCATTCACAACACACATCAACTCCTTTGCTTGAAGATGAAATAGATCTGCATCCTAACAGTCAAGAAGAAATTGGTCCAAGTGAGAATTCTGAAATTGCGTGTACAGAAAACATAAGCAGTGAACCATCTAATGACAATGATCATCTACTTTTGCAAGGAAATAGTGAACAAGAAGTTGTTTCCCTAGATTCTTGTGGCAGTCAAATTGATATTCTTCCTATTGAAGAACAGGAGGAATCAAATATACTTGAAGTGGTTTCTGCATTTAAAATTTTCCATAAGCATCCAAAACCATGTCATTTGGATGAGAGGTATGAAGATAGTCATTCAGTTGTTCTTTCAAATTTCTCTTTCTTTGAGATTTTATTTCAAGATTAGGTTTGTGAATACCAAGATGAGGTTTCTGATGGAATGTATGAACAAGGATCTCTAGACACTCACCACTCATATGTCTCTCTATCTCATCTATTTTCTGAAGCACTATTTCAAGGGCAGATTCATGCAAATCATAATTTTAAATTGGCATGTGTGAAGGTTTCAAACAATGTAATTATGGCAGAGAATAATCATCGAACATTACAAGCAGATTATGAAGAGGAGAGCAGCAATAGAGAAGAGGTTGTTTTAGAACCACTTTCACATGATGATCTTCCTCCAGATTCAGAAAACGAAGAGTGTGATTTTATTTCTTCTGACTTTCAAGATATGGTAAAGTTCAAGATTATTATAGACCCTATTTCCAATTTGTTGTAGCCATATGGAAAGATGAATTTTCTTGTATTTAGATCATGAGCACATGTTCACTAGACACTCAGAGCTTCCTAGCTTTTGTTTGTTCTACCTGCTCAAGGAAAGTACAAGAAGAATTCAAGTAAGTAGCCACTTGTTGGATTGGTTACACTGGAGGGTTCATCACACATTATTATATATACATCTTCAGCAGGTGGGCAGTATCAAGATTTGAAGCCTGAGGTGAAGGCCATAAGATCTCGATGGTTTACTGCCATAAGCAAGTTTAGTCGGTATGTTTTTTATAGTCAAGTCAGTGAATTAGTAAGTCAGTTTTTAGTTTGAGTTTAGTCTTTGCATTTTCACTCCATCCCTAATGAATAAGGCTACCTGGTCTACGGTGTTCTTGACACCTCCAAGGAGCTGCCATCCCCAGCTGGATACAATGTTAGTGTCAGTCAGTTCAGCCTGTCACCAGTGATCAAATATGCTATTACAAGGTGTTGTTAGGGTGTCAAGTCAAATTTTTGTCATTTCAGTGAATCTTCAAATAAAAATTTGGTCATTATTTGTTGTGTCTAGGTAACTGCTGCTCCCTTCACTTACTCATGGCCTTCATCACTCATCATGGTCATTCTTCTTTGAAGTATCACGTCTTCATTTAAGTGTCGTGGGTCATGAAATGGTTAAATTCCTCATTTTAGGTCATGGTCTAGGGTTTCACTCCATGTGTCATCATGATACCATAGGTCAAAACAAAAACATGTCCATCATTTAGTAGAGTGGGTAAAGGGAGATAGTAGCTTAGGGAAAGAGAAATAAATGTAAAGGTAATGTTTTATTTCAAATAAGACAATGTTGCGGTACACCGCCTCACCTCATCATTTCTCATAGGGACATGTTTGCTTAAAAATAATTTTCCAAAGAAATGGAGAAGAATTTTACAAAAGGGAAAGAGTTTTGTTTCAATTATAGTCCAAGGAACAAAAACCTCCTTCATTTTATACATAGGTGTTATGATTTGAAATAAATTCCCAAAATACACTTGCTACGGGAGAGTTGCTGCACTTTTGGACAACTTGACTTCAAGACAGTTTTTCAGGGGTTTGGAACAGGTGTGGGCAGTGCTTAAGGACTCTATTGTGTAGCGTATGTCCTAATATTTCCAATGGTACCTTCATATCATGATTTGGATTAGTGGAAGGCATCCAAAAGTGATCTGCAAGTTGGAGTTTCCCTTTTTTCAGAGACACCCTAGGTTTTGGAGTGACCTTGGGAAAATCAATTTTTATACCTAATGAAGTATCCAAATTGCATGCTTGAGGAGTCTCTATTATATAAGACTTAAAGAGCTTTCTAACAAGCTATCAAGCTCTCAATTTGGAGCTGTTTAAGGCCTCCAAAAGCAGTTTGGAATATCAACGTTGCGCTCAAGAAGACTGCATTGTGCTTAGAGGCCTGGCACTACGCTCATGAACACTGCATTGCACTTGGGTGGTCTGCTAAGGAACATTATGCTGCGCTTGGGCCAGAGTAGCTAAAATTTCCTGAAACTCACTTAAACTCAATTTTTAAGCTTACTCACTTGTTTTACTGTAATCCTAAGTTGAGCTACAAGTACATAACTTTACTTACCTTTTTAATTTGCAAAATCAATTCATGAAAAATATTTATTCAATTAGGTTTTTTCAATGAATTTCTCATGCAAAAATGATAGGGATCATGATGGCCAATTTCCTTTCTTGAATTTTAATATGTAAAATCTTACCCTACACCTTTATGCACATTTGGTATGCCATGTAAACCACTCCATCAACATCAGAACGTAAATTTTCCTCACTAAGATTGAAACCCTAGTTCATTCCTTGGGGTTTTGTGCACTTTCCCTAAAAGAACCATTTGTTCCCTTTTACAAGCACATTGTTCCTTCATTTCTCTTCCACTCATTTTCATAAGTTTTCCATAATCCATATCCACCTTTCTCAAACCTCCTTTACCATTTTATAAACTCCACCTACCCATCATTTCAATTTTCACTCATCCCTCATTGTTTTTCCCCTTTCCTATCGTCTAGGGTTTCAAAAATGAAATGTGATTGCTTCACCAAGCCATCACCAAGGCACATTAGCACAGCCTATGGAAGTAGGGTTATCAAAAAAATCAGAGGGGGTTCCCAAGGCACCTAGACCTGAGGTGACCAAAACATACCAGAGATGAAAATGACTTGTGTTTGCTTCTCATGGTGATAAAGGGACCAAGCCTTCTTCATCAACAAAATAGGGATCGGTAGCAAAGTTTAAAGACACAATTGAGCATGAGTTTGAGTTTATTGATTTAGAGGCGGAAGATCAGACTTCAATCATGCAACAGACAATCAAAGAAAAGAACTATCAAATTAAGGAGTTAACAATCAATATGGAAAGAGAAACATATGTCATATTATTCCTTAAACAGGAGAATAGTTAGCTCAAAGCACTAGAGTTGATCATGAAAGAGGAAAATTCCAAGAACAAGGGGCCTAAAGAAGGCATTGCAAGAAGAGGAAGAACACATTTTCTTAAATGAAGACCGAGACCTAGAGGATAGGATTGCACTTAAGGTCGATCAAGACAAGGAGTATTGGTTCAACAGGATGAATCAACACTTGTAGAAGCTGCTTGAGAAGGCAAGCAAGGATAATTAGTTTCTCATACATATGGCACACCACTACCAAGCTCAAAACATGATCGCCAATGCCAAGGTTAAGCAACTTGAAAACAAGCTTAAGAAAGCCACAAAAGACCAAAAGGATGGGAGAAATTTGGATATTATTGCTGAAGAATCTATGAAGGTTTAAAAAACATATTTTTACACCTTCCCTCCAATTTTGAGCAAGTTCTGGGCATTTTGAGTTTTTTGCGAATTTTTGGGTTAAATTCAGAAAATCGGTTGCTCTAGAAGGCGTTGTGATTTTTCCTCAAGCCTCCATTTAAGGAAATATATACATTTTTGGAAATATCTTGCCATCCTCTAAAAACCCATTTTCTCAGATTTTGTAGAGGTGGCTCAGTTTTGGATAAAAAGGCAAAAAAGTGGGCAAAAACTAGCATTCTAGACCATTTTTTGACAGATGCTGCACTTCTGGAGTTACCTTGGGAGAATGGATTTTGGAAGGCCTTCCCATGCTTCAAATTCATAAATTGAAACTGTTCGGGATACTATACTTGAGGGGCTAGTTGACCGTTCTCTTAGTTTTGTGTTGTGACCGATGGAAGGCACCTAAAAGTTAGCTAAAAGTCGGCGCTATGCTTCTGCACTTTTCTATGTTTCAAATTGTAAATTTCACTGTGTAAATTTCTAGTTTCTAGTTTGACTTAGTCAAATTCAAGATTATTTATGTAATGGCACTAGTTATGAGGCTAGGGGATGTAGGAGTGAATAAATGTACATCATAGGTAGTTTTTTATGTTTATTAGGCCTCATAAAAGAAGAAAACTCCTAAACAAACTCTTCATGAAGTGTTTGAGTTTCACCTTCTCACTCTCACCTTTTGGTTGAGAGAATCTTGGAGTCAGTTCCTCCACCAAGGAATTTGACTCCTAAAGATGGGAAAGTGGTCCAGGAGAGTCTATATGTATCATTTCTCTTCAGGAGAAGAGGGTGGAACTTTTGTGAAGGAAGCTTGCATGTAATCATCTTTTCAGCTAATACAAAAACATGTTGCAGCTATTTTGAAGGAACTCTAGTCCAGTGAGTTCATGGTTCTTGTACTTCATTCTTTTTATTTTCTAATGGTATAAACATCTCTATCTACATTATATCTCTTATTTATATGAATGCCTTACAAGAAAATACACAAAAGTCGTGTTTTTTAGGCTTTGTTATCTAGTTTTCATAGTTATGTGTATGTCTTCCTAAACTAATGAAATCATGTTTATTTATGCTCAGTAGTTTATTCCACACTATATCCTCTATAATACACTAACAATACTCAAAATACGCCATGGATTCTGATATCTATCTCCTTCTCATAGTTTCTCCTGCACTCCTACAACCTAGACCTATTTATGGCTCCAAACCCTAAGTTTAGGAAACTCTAAAAACCAAATTTTCACAAACAAAGAAACAAATACACATATCTATCTCCTTCTCATATTTTCTCCTGCACTCCTACAACCTAGACCTATTTATGGCTCCAAACCCTAAAAACCAAATTTTCACAAACAAAGAAACAAATACACATATCTAGCCTAAAATTCATTCTCTTTAATGTCATATCACTGATAAGAGACTTAGAGAGATCCCTCTCATGCTCAGTAGGGCTAGCTACTGAGATGAAGTGGTTTGAGGCTACCCTTCTCGATTTCCTCTTCAGCCTAGGAGATTGTAAGGAGTAACATTTTTGGTGTCGTTGTCGGAGAATGAAAGATCATATCTTCCCTGGGAAAGAATGAAAAGGATCAGATTTGATTGCTGATGGTGAACAGTGATCAGACACAACAAAGGTTGTGCATCTTTCACCTGGTGACTCCAGTGTCGAAGAATCCAAAGGTTCAGAATTTTCATGGCGACTCCACTATTCAAAAACTGGTAGTTTGAAGAACTTCTTGATGTCTTAATTGTTTTCAAGATGGATTCAACTGCTCGAAGGTATGCTCCTATGAATCGAGCTCATATTCCTAGTTTTCTTAATTGAATTCCTTACATAGATTGGAAAACTAATTTTCCCAAATTCATAGATGGAAACCAGGATGAGGCTATTCTTCATCTAATTAAATTTCATTGGCATATACATAAGCTCGGGATTAAGTTTAATGAGGATTTTTTGATGAAAATGTTTATGGCTACCCTAGAAGGAAAACCAAGATCATGGTATGAAGGATTGAATCCATGTAGCTTATTCTCTCTTAAAGAATTCCACACAACATTATTTGAATTTTATGAAAAATATCATCATTCATTCTTGCTGTTTGAAGATTGTTGTGAATCCTATGAAAACTTCATTCAATACCTGGAAGAAACTTTTGGTGATGAAGAATGTCTAGATTATGAGATCATAAAGGCCCTTTATGAATATTCTTCCCAACAAAAAATAATAGAGATTAATTCCTTTGATACAAAGGATCATTCACAACACACATCAACTCCTTCTTTGCTTGAAGATGAAACAAATCTGCATCCTAACAATCAAGAAGAAATTGGTCCAATTGAGAATTCTGAAATTGCATGTACATAAAACTTAAGCAGCGAACCATCTAATGGAAATGATAATCTACTTTTGCAAGGAAATAGTGACCAAGAAGTTGTTTACCTCGATTCTTGTGGTAGTCAAATTGATATTCTTCCTGTTGAAGCACATGAAGAATCAAATATACTTGAAGTGGTTGCTGCATTTAAAGTTTTCCATGAGCATCCAAAACCCTATCTTTTGGATGAGAGGTATGAAGATAGTCATTCACTTGTTCTATTAGATTTTTCTTTCTCTGAGATTTTATTTCAAGACCAGGTTTTTGAATACCAAGATGAGGTTTCTAATGAAATGTATGAACAAGGATCTCTACACACTCACCACTCATATGTCTCTCAAACGCATCCATTTTCTGAAGCACTATTTCAAGGGCAGATTCATGAAAATCATAATTTTAAATTGGCATGTGTGAAGGTTTCAGACAATGTAATTATGATAGAGAATAATCATCAAACATTAAAAGAGGATTATGAAGAGGAGAGAAGTGATAAAGAAGAGGTTGTTTTAGAGCCACTTGCACATGATGATCTTCCTCCAGATTCAGAAAATGAAGAGTTTGCTTGTATTTCTTCTGACTTTAAAGATATGCTAATGTTCCAGATTATTATAAACCCTATTGCCAATTTGTTGTAGCCATCTGGAAAGATGAATTTTCTTATATTTATGGATCATGAGCACATGTTCAGTGGACACTCGGAGTTGCCTAGCTTTTGTTTATTCTACCTGCTCAAGGAAAGTACACGCAAAATTCAAGTAAGTAGCCACTTGTTGGATTGGTTACACTTGAGGTTTCGTTACACATGATTGTATATACATATTCAGTAGGTGGGTGGTTATCATCAATATTTGAAGCCTGAGGTGAAGGCCCTAAGATCCCGATGGTTTGTTGTCATAAGCAAGTTCAGTCAGTATGATTTTTATAGTCAAATCAGTCAGTTAGTATGTCATTTTTCAGTTTGAGTTTAGTCTTTGCATTTTGACTCCATTCCCAATGAATAAAGCTACCCGGTCTATGGTGTTCTCGACACCTCCAAGGATATTCCATCCCCAGCTAGAGCCAATGTTAGTGTCATTCAGTTCAGTCTCTCACCAATGACCAAATATGCTCTTACAAGGTGTTGTTAGGGTGTCAAGTCAATTTTTTTTTATTTCAGTGAATCTTCAAATAAAAATTTCGTCACTGGTTATGGTGTCTAGGAAACTACTTCTCCCTTCACTTACACATGGTCTTCATCAATCATCATGGTCATTGTCTTCTTCGAGGTATCATGTCTTCATTTAAGTGTCTTGGGTCATGAAATGGTTAAATTCCTCATTTTAGGTCATGGTCTAAGGTTTCACTCCATGTGTCATCATGATACGGCAGGTCCAAAAAAAAAACATGTCCATCATGTAATCCAGTGGGTAAATGGAGTTAGAATCTTAGGGAAAGAAAAATAAAGGTAAAGATAATGTTTTATTTCAAATAAGACAATGTTGCAGTACACTGCCTGGCCTCATCATTTCTCGCAGGAACATGTTTTCTTAAAAATATTTTTCCGAGCAAATGGAGAAGAATTTTACAAAAGTGAAAGATTTTTGTTTCCATTATAGTCCAAGGAACAAAAACCTTCTTCATTTTATGCACAAGCGTTATGATTTGAAAGACGTTCCCAAAATACACTTGCTATGGGAGAGTTGTTGCACTTTTGGACAGCTTGACTTCAAGACAAATTTTCAGGGGCTTGGAACAGGCGTTGGAAGTGCTTAAGGACTCTATTGTGTATAAGACATCCTAATATTTCTAATGGTACCTCTAGATCTTGATTTGGATTATTGGAAGGCATCCAAAAGTGCTCTGCAAGTTGGAGCTTCTCTTTTGTCAGAGATACCTTGGGTTTTGGAGTGACTTTGGGAAAATCCATTTTTGTACTTGATGGAGTGTCCACATTGAATTTTTGAGGATTTAATCTTATAGAAGACTTTAAGAGATTTTCAATGGGCTATCAATCTCTCAATTTGGAGCAGTTTAAGGCCTCCAAAAGTGGTTTGGAAGACCGGGCTACGCTCAGGAAGATTACACTACACTTGGAGGCCTGGCACTATGCTTAGGAACACTGTGCTGCGCTTTGGTGCTGCACTCAGGAAAATTGTGCTGCACTTGGGCGCTACGTTTAGGAACATAGTTATGCTGCGCTTGGGCCAGAGTAGCTAAAATTGCCTAAAACTCACCGAAACTCAATTTTTAATCTTACTAACTTGTTTTATTGCAATCCTAAGCTGAGATACAAGTAAGTACACCACCTTACTTGCCTTTTTAATTTGCAAAATCAATTCATGACAAAACTTACTTCAATTACGGTTTTTCACTTAATTTCTCATGCAAAAATGATAGGGTTGATGATTTCCATTTTCCTTTCTTTATTTTTAACATGTAAAATCTTAGCTTACACCTTTATACGTGTTTGATATGCCATGTAAACCACTCAATCAACCTCAGAACATAAATTTACCTCACTAAGATTGAAACCCTAGTTCATTCCTAGGGGTTTTGGGTACTTTCCCTAAAAGATCTATTTTTTCCCTTCTACAAGAACATTGTTCCTTAATTTCTCTTCCACTCATTTTAATAATTTTTCCATAATCCATATCCACCTCTTTCAAACCTCCTTTACCATTTTATCAACTCCACCTAACCATCAATTCATTTTTCACTCATCCCTCACTATTTTTTCCCCTTTCCTATCATCTAGGGTTTAAAAAATTAAATGAGATTGCTTCACCAAGCCATCACCAAGACACATCAGCATAGCCTATGGAAGTAGGGTTATTAAACAAGTCAGAGGAGGTTTTGAAGGCACCTAGACCTGAGGTGACCAAAACATACCAGAGATGAAAAGGACTTGTGTTTGCTTCTCATGGTGAGAAACGAGCCAAGCCTTCTTCATCAACAAAACAGGGATTGGTAGCAAAGGATCAAGACACAGTTGAGCATGAGTTTGAGCTTATTGATTTAGAGGTAGAAGATCAAACTTCAATCATGGAACAAACAATCAGAGAGAAGGACTATCAAATCAAGGAGCTAACAATCAATATGGAAAGAGAAAAATATGTCATATTATTCCTTGAATAGGAGAATAGTCAGCTCAAAGCAAAGGAGTTGATTGTGAAAGATGAAAAGGCCAAGAACAAGGGGCCTAAAGAAGGCATTGCAAGAAGAGGAAGAACACATTCTCTTAAATGAAGACCTAGACCTAGAGGATAGGATTGCTCTTAAGGTCAATCAAGACAAGGAATATTGGTTCAACAGGGTGAATCAACACTTGGAGAAGCTACTTGAGAAGGAAAACATGGATAATTAGTTTCTCAGACATATGGCGTACCACTACTGAGATCAAAACATGATCACTAATGCCAAGGTTAAGCAGCTTGAAAACAATCTTAAGAAAGCCAAAAAAGACCAAAAGGATGGGGAAAATTTAAAGATGTTTTCTGAAGCATCTATGAAGGTTCGAAAAACATATTTTTATACCTTCCCTCCAATTTTGAGCAAATTCTTAGCTTTTTTAGTTTTTTGAGAATTTTTGGGCTAAATTTAGAAAATCAGCTGCTTTAGAAGCGCAATGCCTTGGCGCTGCGCTTTTTCCTCAGGCCTCCATTTGAGAAAAGGTCTACATTTTTGGAAATATCTTTCCATCCTCTAAAAGGAAAATTTCTCAGCTTTTGTAGAGGTGGCTCGGTTTGGAGAAAAGGGGAAAAAAGTGGAAAAAAAACTAGCATTCTGGACCATTTTTTGACAGGTGTTGCGCTTCTGGAGTGACCTTGGGAGAGTGGATTTTTGAAGGCCTTCCCATGCTCCAAATTTATAAATTCGAATTGTTCTGGAAGCTAGACTTGTTGGGCTAGTTGACCATTCTCTCATTTTTTCATTATGACCTCTGGAAGGCACCTAAAAATCAGCTAAAAGTCGGTGTTGTGCTTCTGCACTTTTATGTGTTTAAAATTGTAAATTTCACTCTGTAAATTTCTAGTTTCTAGTTTGACTTAGTCAAAGTCAATATTCTCTATGTAATGGCACTAGTTATGAGGTTAGGTGATGTAGGCATGAATAAATGTACATAATAGGCAATTTTTTATGTTTATTAGGCCTCATAAAAGAAGCAAACTCCTAAACAAGCTCTTCATGGTGCTTGTACTTCATTATTTTTGTTTTCTAATGGTTTAAACATCTTTATCTACATTATGTCTCTTCTCTATATGAATGCCTTACAATAAAATACACATAATTCTTGTTTTTCAAGCTTTGTTATCTGGTTTTCTTAGTTATGTGTATGTCTTCCTAAACTAATAAAATAATGTTTATTTATGCTCATTAGTTTCTTCTACACTATATCCTCTATACTACACTAACAATACTCAAAATACACCATGGCTTATGATATCTTGCTCCTTCTCATACTCCTGCACTCCTACAACCTAGACATATTTGTGGCTCCAAACCCTAAGTTCAACAAACTCTAAAAACCAATTTTTCACAAAAAAAGAAAAAAATACACATATCTAGGCTAAAATTAATTTTCTTTAAAGTCATATCACTAATAAGAGATTTAAACAGATCCCTCTCATGCTCAGTAGGGCTAGCTACTGAGCTGAAGTGGTTTGAGGTTACCCTTCTCGATTTCCTTTTCAGCCTAGGAGATTGTAAGGACTAACATACCATAGGAGAAATTAATGGGCTTCAATACAAGCTTTGATCCAATTAATAAACCCATTACAAAATTCCAACTGCTCCATCATTGACAATAAAATGGAATGTTGAATTCTATCCAAGTCATTAGCCATATTATGCTTGATAACCATATATGGCTCACCCTACTGCTTGCTTGAGTGAATCAACTTCTGCACAAGGATGATATGGCCTATGATTTGTCAATGCTTCATAAATCCACCATGATTTTATTCTATTTTTGATTGACCTCTAGTTGACACTTCCTTGAGATGGTTCCTCATTTCTCTTGCTTTTGACTATATGTGAAAGAAGGATGTATTTCTATCACCGCCTTTAACCATAATCTTCGTGATTTCAAATTCCAGTATTATTCTTCTTGCTTGCTAATTTGAAATATTTGGTTTTAGTTTTTCTTCTCTTCTTCTAAATTCTTTCCAGGGACTGGTCCAAACTCCATCAAACCTTGATTAGTTTCAATATTTTGAATTAATTATTTTTTCTCTTGGCTTCATGGCCTAAAATTAATTTTATCCCATGTTTTAAGAACATACTTCACCCCTTTAATTTCGATTCCCAAACAAAGGCAAGAGACCCATGAATCAGCGTAGCCCAGACCTGAGATATCAGGGGAACCACCCTTCCTTCGGAAGCCATGCCAGGTTGAATCGAAAAGGAATTGGGCCTAAATTTTCAGGAGGCTCCAAATCCAGTTAAACATGATTATGATAACACTCCCCTTGAGCCAGAACAATGGATATACATTCAAAACCATTTACTATCCAATCATTAGGGATGAGAAATTGGTCAAGCCTAGCCAAAATGTGGGAATTTCTACTTCTCTAGTTTTTCCAAGTGTACTTCCCCTTTTTTGGAACAACGTCAAGGGGATCTCACTCACTTATGAGGTCTTCTATTCTATCACAAAAGGGATCCATTACAATGCTTCCTCCATGTTTCTCAGAGGAAATATTCCATCATGCTACTAATATTCTAGTGACCCTCATTTAGGAGAGTTAAGGAATCCCAAAACTCCCCTTTTTCACTGTACAGATCTGAATCATGGACATTTATAAAGGAAAATAATTATTTTTCTCCTTATCTTCTAGTTTGACAACCACCCAGAAACATGATTTGACACTATCAGTTAGTGTAAGTTGAGCTTCTAGCCAAAGGGTGAAAATACCACCAGAAGCTCCCTTGGAGCCTTTCACTACACTCGAAATCTTTTTCCAGAATTTTCTTGACAAATCCATGATCTCTTCTTCAACAAGTTTTGTTTCTTGAAGAAACAAGACCTATGGTTTCCTTAAGTTCACTAAGTCTTTAACAACTTTGGCTTTTATATGGTTTCCCAATCCCATGATATTCCATGATATGATTTTCATTTAGATTTTGAGACGACATAATTACCTCCAACTTTGGGTCTCGAATTTTCCTTGTTGCCAATGTTTCGAAGAATTTATGTAATCTAAGGGTAGTTATCGAGATTGATGTCATGCTCTTATTCAACCTCTCTTTCAACTTTATTTTAGGGATGAAATTTTTTGGAATATTCCATCTTATAACTTGTTGAGTCAATACCCCAGGTTAGTCTCATTTATTCACTTCTAGTAAAAAATTTCACCCTTCTTTCAATAGAGTAAAGAGATCCATGGGAGGCTTCTCCATCAAAATTCTCTAGCATGGAGGGAATGACTGGTGTTGATGTATTTTGTAGAGATTGAAGCTCATCAATGGACTCTGTGGTGGAATTGAGTAGGAGGATTTATTAGTTACTAATCTAAGCATCTCCTTTGGCCTAGTTCCATCAACACATGGAATTTCCTCAATGATTGGAGGCTCTTGTTGTTCATTTTCTTCCTAATAATGGATAGAATAAGGATTCAAAGACATGGAAGACACATTCACATATGAAGCTTTTTTATTCTTATTATTACATTTTCCTTTATTTTTCCCTCTTTTCTAGGTTTAATAATGATCCACAGCTTAACGAGTTGATCCATTCCCGTTACCAACCAAATATTTCTTACAATCCCATGCAAAGTTCCCATACTTGTGACAACTATTGCACTTGAAAGGGATTTGTTCATAGTATATGGGTTGAAGATGCTTCCACCCTCCTTGAGTAAAAACAATTTCAAAGTATACTCCTTTCTCCAAGTCAACCTTGACACATTTTTGAACAAGAAAATTTCTGCCCTTTGAACGAAGGGGAGCTTAACCCACACTAAAATAATAGTGGGGATATCCTCATCTAGATTAAAATCCATATTCCAGGCATTTAAATGCATGCCCCTGGTGCCAAAAACTAAGGCATATTCCTACAAATGAGGTCCCTATCTTCTTTTAATTTAAAATGGAAGGAGAAAAATTGTTACAAACTACAAAAATTCTAAGGTTTCCTTTCATCATTGGCTTCCACACTCTATCATCCCACTACTCAACTAAATTTTGATAGCACCACATGCCCATAAACTTGGAAACAAAGTAGGTGGAAGTGCAACCATCGAGATAATCTTGGTGTGCTTCACAAATTTTGACTACAATTATTTCGGTTGAAGGGAATTTTTCAAAGACATAATCATCGTGTGAAATGTAGCTTCTCATGATAAGGAGGAGGGGCCCATCCTAAGCTCAAATCCATTGCAAGTCAACTAAGAAAGCACTAATGGAGACAAATGATTATGTTTTCAAAGCAATGGTTAGAGAGCGAACCCTAAAATAAGTTTGTATTTTCATAAACTTATTATAAATTTAAATTATTATTATTATTAATTACGTTGCTTGTTTATTTGGAATAGGACTTCCATAATTTTGACATAATTACCAATAATTATTATGTCGATGGTAGGGATTTAACCTTCACAAAATATTCTAGAATATTCATAGTAATATACACCCTTCACCTACTCTATAAACACCTTCATTCTTGTTAATATGATTCATTATAATCTTAACTCAGTAACACTCTATTGTAGTGACCACAACCACCCTCCAAAAATTTTCCTTAGCTTCGCTTTCAAGCCTCCCTACCAAACATTGTTAGCATCATGTCTTGCACTGTCCAAAGTACATAAGCTTCAACTGAGTTTCGGTGACCTGTTAGCCTGTACATGTCAACCTGTTTTATTCTCACCACAGGTTGTCATTCCAGACTTAGGAAATTTTCTAGCTGAGATGCTCCCCCTGAAAATTGCGTAACTATAGATGAGAACCAACCTTCCCTCCAGAAATTGCATAATTGTGTTGGGTTTCCTGCTGAGCTCTAGAAATGCGCAGTTCAAACAGGTAGTCTTCCCCTTGAAAATTGCGTAATATAGCCCAACACGAGGCTTTATCTCAGGAATTGTGTAGTTTTGACTGACAGCCAAGGCTTCAGTCAAAAAAATTGTGCAGTTCATGAGGGATAAACAATCTTTCTCAACCTAGAAACTGTGCAAATCTCATCCATATGCTTGCAGACCGCTCCATGTGCTTTCAGGTTGATCGGTTCCCTCTAGGACTAAGCAATCCTGATTTTCATGAGTGGGCTGCTTTTACCGAAAAGGAAAAAAGAAAAAATCATCCCTAGATTTTAGGGATCCATTGTAGCAATTGGAGGTTACATGTAAAAGCCATGTTGGAAACCTCTCGCCAAGTGTCGTTGTTTCCTAGATTTTTGGCATGCGTGTCATAATCTCGATCTTATCAAAACTAATTAATTCAATGCTATAGAGCTCATTCCTCACATTGATCTTGGAGCTCTGACATCTCACATCACATCTAGGAGTATTTGACACATTCGACTCAGCTTTTCCGGGTAAGTCCGCTTTTCATTTCTTTTGCTACTTTTCTAGTGCTTTTTGTATTTTGGCTTGTGTGAGTGTTGTCTCCTTGATTTCAATGAAAGCTTTCTACCGTGTTGATGCATGTTAGCGTGTAGAAGCATTATTTCATTTTTCCTCTGCGTCTCACTGCTATCACATGCATGACAATGTTTTTTCACTGACAATCACCATTGCGCTGACTTTCTTCACACATTCTCGCTTTCCCATTTTCTGAATCTTTTATTCATTGTTTGCATGCATGATCATTCACTCTTTCTCACACTCAGTCTCGCCATGCATTCAAACCTTCTCATGTTTTTAGTCACTTGTCGGCCAGTCTCAGCTGTCTTGGCCTAGACCTTGCATTGCCTAGCCAGTAATGCACATCCCTAATAATGAAGGCTCTACCTTCCTCCTAAAAAATGTGCAAAACTAGCTAGCAAAAATCCTGAGGCTTGCTCTGTGCAATTATGGGAGGCAGTGCCCAATTGGCCCCAGAAATTGTGCAATGCAGTTTGTTGGGTTTTCATACCCTTGCTGAATAAACCTACGCATTGCATAGTTTCATTCCTCAGTAAACCAGACTGGACTGTGCATGGTGCAGTTCTAGCAGTCCGTCGACCTCCTAACAGCCCAGTGATCCCAAATGGATCCTAGAAAAGCCTCTAAGTCTTCAAATTCTTTTAAACATTAAAAATTACCACATGAGAAGAACCTTTAAAAAAGGAGGATTACACTATCGGGAGGCAAAAACATGAAGAAAACAATGAAATAAGGCCTGTTGGAGGTCAAAGGAATGACACATAGGAGTTGTTGGATTTAGCTGATCAACGGTCCAGATCCAATCGGCATATCACAATCAGTGGTAGAAGGCAGAGGAATTTGGAGCCTATCATATGACAATTGCGATCGCATTCAGCGCGGGTCAACGAGGACCGTCGATCAAGCGTGTAGATCAACGACCCAGGCTAACTCGTGATATCACAATCAGTGATTACAGAGAAGCACTTGCAAATGGCTTGGGGGTCTATGCCATATGCGATTGTGATCAATCACATCGTAATATTGAATCAGAGCTACACAAAAGAGTGGGGCCGATACAAATATGGCTTGTAATAGCTAGACCCGATAGGGTTATAGGAAATATTTTATATATTTTGAAATCCAGAAAATGGCATTTTCCTTTGTATTTCTCATTTTCGCCAAATAAATGAATTTCAAAGGAAATGTTCCCGATGCAATGAAACTAGACCCAAAAGGGTTTATGAATGCATATGTATAACATTTCAAGTCCATCGTAAAGCCATTTTGCAAGATTTTCAATGTTTTAATGTATTTTTCAAATACAAAGGGAAACCACAAAATGAGAGGGATTTTGGGTGGGCTGTAGGTGGTAAGTGGTTTTTGTTGGGCTCCGCCTGAGCCCATACACTGGCTGCCACATGGCCAGGTGCCGGAGAGAGAAAACCACCCTTTTCGGGCGGTCGTACGCATGAGTTGCCCGAAATGGATCTCAACCATTGGATCAAGATCACTCAGATCAATGGTGGATATGTGATAGCGATATTCAAGTGGACTTGATAGGAGTATAGAGCGGATTTAAGGATATTTGAAGTTTCATAAACGCTAGTTTGCTGAATTTTCCTATGTTTTTAATGTATTTCTTTGTGTAAACAGAGAATGCTATTTTTGGGGATTTCAAAGGATTGATGGTCCCTTCTGTTGCAAAAAAGGTGAACAGTTTCCTTGAAGATGTTATGCCATGATTGCTAATGCTTAAAGGGGATTCGAGTGGATAGAGGCCGGGAGCCAGAGAGCCTGAGAAGGGGAACGAATAGACACCACCGATTGGCTTTAAAGCCATAGAATGACAAAAGACAAGGACAAGCAGTGCTGAGATAGAGAGAAAATAGAGATAGAGAGTCAGTGAGGAGATTCTATGTACTCAGAAAGACTTGGGGGATCCAAGTAAAGCTTTATTGTTTTTTATATGTTGAGTGAAACTCAAATTGAGCTCACTTTTGTAAAACTCTATTTTCAAAGATATAATAAATAGGTCACCACTGAAGACTGGACTAGGATACGTAGCCGAGGAGTATTGGGAGAACTCCTCGATTATCTTATTGTGTTATGTGTGTGTGTGTCTATTATGTTCTTTAACTGCTTCATTGCTTATGTTATTCACAATATTATCGATCCATTACACTAAGTAATATAGGAAAATCCATCCACATGAGTCTTTAATACCTTAATAACTATCTAAGATCTCATTTACAGATCAACTGGTATCAGAGATTTAGGTTTGCTAAGGTTAGACAAGCTTGTGCTGGATTGTTGAATGCTAACTAGGTCAAAGCTCAAAATAGGAGAAGGAGAACTTGCTAAGGCTAGTCCAGAAATTGGAAGAGTCTATCCTAGGAGGAGGATGGAAAAACAAACATCATCAAAATCAAACTCTTAGTTAATGGACAGATTCATGACCATGAGAGCCATGGTGGAAGAGATGTATCGAGAATTCAAGAAAGGTCGAGCTGAAAGAACTTCGACATCTCAAACAGAAAATGGAGCAGAGGAACCTCTTATAGATGGCCATCCAGAAGGAAAAGGAAAAGAAGAGAGGCCCTCTCCACCATCTACTCCATCATCACCATCCTCATCATCTTCTTCACATAAAACTAGCCCTGAAAAGAAAAAGAAGAAAATTGTTGTGATTAAACGAGATGTGAAATTTGATTTGCCAATTTATGATGGTGAATTAAATGTAGAGAAGCTAGATAACTAGATTAGATAGATTTATGTATATTGCAGGGTGTAGAACATTAATTCAAAAAGGACAAAGATTCAACTGGTCAGCCTTCGCCTTGGAGGAACTGCCCTAGTGTGGTGGGAAGGCAGGACACAAGCTGATTTGAAGAAGCATGGTAAAATTATTTCTACCTCGAATGAATTTGTTTCTTCCATTAAAAAAAAAATCTATCCATTAGCTTATATACAGCAAGCAATGATGAGTTGGCAAACTCTTCACCAATTAGATGTCCAAAGTGTACAAAGCTATACCCAAGAATTTAGAAAAAGAGCTTTAACTCTAGGCATTTGTCTAGACTCACCTAAAACTTTGTTGAAGTATATAGGTGGTCTAGATAGCTATTTGAGGCACACCATTCCCATGTTTAATCCCACTAGCCTAGATGATGTATTAGTTTAGGCTACACATCTAGAGGCTAGAGGCAAGAATGTGAACCCAAAGATTGGGGGATCATCAAAACCATCTTCAAGCAAGAACAAGGAAAAGAAGAAGCAAAAATGGAAGGAGAGGAAGACAAACAATATACTCAAAGACAAACCTTCGTGCACTCACTGCAAGAAGGATGGACAATATGATGAACATTGCTGGTCTTTGCATTCGAAGCTGAAACCCAAGAAGTTCGGTGGTAAAAAGAAGAAGACTACTACTAATATTTAGAAAGATTTGGGGTTAGATTCATGTGATGGAACAACAGTCACAACCATAGGTATAAAAGGTAAAAATTCTGAAGCATCTACAAGTAATTCTACATAATCTATTGATAATGAAGAAAATGAGAGGAAAAGGCATGAGCTTTTTCATATTAGAGTTATTTCCAAGCATCAAAAGATTGATACTTTATTTGATAGTAGTTCACAAGTAAACTTGATTTTGGAAACAATTGTAAAGAACTTGGGCTTCCTAACAACACCTCACAAGAATCCATATCCATTAGGTTTGGTATGTGATAAAGCAAAGCTACAGGTGACTAGACAATGTAAACTTAGGTTTGCTATTGGGTCAAATTTTATAGACGTGGTTGAGTTGGATATAGTTCCCTTGGATATATGTGGTATTGTTTTAGGAAGTCCTTACTTGTCTGATAGAAAATCCATTTTCTATAGAACTGAAAATAAGTATCAAATCATAAAATATGGAATACAATATATTGTAAGAGCTCACCAACTCAAAAATAAATACACTCTCATAAACTTAAGGCAGATGAAAATAATTGTAAGTTCATGCAAGCAATTTTTACTAATGGTTGTAAAGGAAAAGACCCCTGATAAAACCAATGCATTTGAAGGTTGTGATGCTAAATAGAAAGCTGATTTAGATAAAGTTGTTTCAGAATATGATATCCTATTTCAAGAACCTAAAGGTATGCCACCCAAATGGGAAATAGTACATGATATTCATTTGTAGCAAGATTCTCCATTGCCTAACATTGGAATGTACAGGTTATCCGTTTTAGAGAATGCAGAGATTAAGAAGAAGGTACATGAGCTACTCGATAAAGTGTTCATCAGACCAAGCACATCACCATGTGGATCTCCAATTGTGTTGGTGAGAAAGAAAGATGGTTCATGGAGGATGTGCATTGATTACATAGCACTGAATGAAATAACGATCAAGAATCATTATCCTCTCCTTTGCATAGATGATCTATTAGATCAATTGAAAGAAGCGGTTTAATTTTCCAAGTTGGACTTGCGTAGTGGCTATCATCAAGTCAGAGTAGTAGAAAAATATGCATGGAAGACTGCTTTCAAAACAAACCAAGGGCTGTATGAATGGTTGGTTATGCCTTTTAGCCTAACTAATGCTCCTGCCACTTTCATAAGAGTTATGAATGATGTACTCAGACCTTTTATTGATGATTTGGTAATTGTATATGTTACACAAAAATATCGTCACCTTGATTATTTGCAGTCGCTGTAGGCCTATCATTACCTATTCCAGCTTCCTAAGCAAGTCTTAAACCTCAGCTCTTCAAAATAAGCTTAAAAAATGAGAGAAAGACATCAAAAAAGCAATGTAACTCTGGTTCTGCACTTTCTCTTACCTTTTCCTGCGGGCCCGTACCTTCTGTTCAAGTTATCTGCGTACTTATACGCTCTGTATGTAAAGGGGAGGGTGCGTACCCCTATAAAAGTCAAAAGGCACAATCTTTATCTTAAAAAACTCATCTTGGGTTAATTCTAGAGTTTTCTAGAAGCATTTGTTACGTGGATTGTTCGCTCCAAATGGTTCATGCATCCCATCATAGGAGGAACTAATCGGTTGTTGAGAGGAGCTATCCCTTTGAAGGAGGATTCTATCCCTTTGAAGGAGGAGCTGGTAACTGATCTCCATTGCACTATAAATCGAGGCATTGGGTCAGTGGCCAGGGAGGTGAAAAGCTGAACTTTTGAGGGTAAATGCTAGTGAAATCAAGACTTTCTATTTGAGCTTAAGAGGAGAGATCACATACCTTTTTGGCCCCATTAGGGAGTGAGTGAAGCTTTTCAAAGTAGAGGAGACTTCTTGTTGAACCCTGGAAGGAGCTTGTACAGCGTCAAGGCAAAGGTTGTAAGGTTCTTTCCTTTTGAATTAATATAATCAAGCTCATTTTTCTCAACAAGTATCTTATGCTATTTGTTTCATGGACTCCTTGACTTTCATGTTAAATATGTTTTATAATATTGGATATTCAGATGCTATTTAATTGTTTGCCTTGTTTGTGCTTTCAGGTT
>APFE030889411.1:95435-138219 GCA_000404065.3 Pinus taeda | reverse complement strand
TCAGACTCTCTAAAATTGAAAAACGTCGAGTTTCTCCTATACTGGACTCGTTAAATTTCGACAGTAAAGGACCTGTTCCATTACAAACAGGAACGGACCACTCCTTCTTAGGGTCCTAATTTAAACTAAGTTGGACTCATCCGAAGGATGAGCTTATAATCAAGAAAATGTTATCCTCCTCAAGCTTGTAAAAAATAAAGAGGTACTTGCCAGAAATGGTGGGGGAAAGAGAGAAAAGTGAGCCTGTTTGTCATACTTTATAACCACTCTTGAACACGACACTGTCATTCACCTGGATTGGGAAATCCTTTACCTAACAGTTGATCAAACCATATTGAAAGTCTTCAACCGGTTTCTGGGTATTAACTTTGGGGAAATCATCACCAAACCATCTGTCGTGTTGTTATGTGTTCAAGAGCTTAGTGCAAATAAGCCATTCATCTGCAAAATGTCTATCATCCATCTTGACCATCCCTGAGTCAGTCCTTGCAACTAAATTTCTTCAGCTTGACCTATGATTTCATGTTGTGGACTTGCCTGCGACGGATCGCTTTCTATCGACTTCAACTCATGATCTAGAAAGATGATCTAGAAATCGTCAGTACCTTGAGATCTGCATGCCTCAATGGAAGATTTCTCACCTTTGACGACAGTTTACATCATTGACTTTTGGTCAAAGGATTTCGTGACATGTTCGACATCAACACATCCTATCACATTTCATGGATTGCGCTGAGTACTTTGAGAGCCATTGTCATTATTGGTGGTTTCTCTCACGCTTGTTAACAGTTTACATCATTGACTGGTAATCAAGCGGTTTCTACCATGTTCGACTTCGACACGTTCAATCGCATGGATAGAATCATACTGTTTCAGGACGTGGAAATGAAGACCCTGGATCTAGTTTCCACCATCCAGGTTGTGAGGAATTTTGTATTCATTATATTATGGACTATTCATAAATAGATGGCTACGTCCATACTGTGTCCACATGTGTCTGTACTTATGATGTGTTACGAGATCATTACTATATCAGAGAAGTAGTTAGTCTTCTAGTCAGTTTCCAGTCTCTTAGTCAGTTTTTATTTGAGTATGCGAATGCCTACCTCAACGATGATATGATCTCATATATATATTTTGCATTGAATGTTTTTATAGGTTCCAACTGGGCTCTCTGCAAGATGATCCTCGAAATGATAAAGCACTTCACTCTTCCTATATGATAAATGAAAAATCCTCATATACTACAGACTTCGCACTTTAGGGGGCAATCTGTTACACAAAAATATCGTCACCTTGATTATTTGCATTCGGTGTAGGCCTATCATTACCTATACCAACTTCCTAAGCAAGTCTTAAACCTTAGCTCTTCAAAACAAGCTTAAAAAATGAGAGAAAGACATCAAAAAAGAAATGTAACTCTGGTTCTGCACTTTCTCTTACTTTTGCCTGCGGGCCCGCACCTTTTGTTCAAGTTATTTGCCTACTTATATGCTCTGTATGTAAAGGGGAGGGTACGTACCCCTATAAAAGTCAAAAGGCGCAATCTTTATCTTAAAAAACTCATCTTGGGTTAATTCTAGAGTTTTCTAGAAGCATTTGTTACGTGGATTGTTCACTCCAAATGGTTCATGCATCCCATTATAGGAGGAACTAATCCCTTGTTGAGAGGATCTATCCCTTTGAAGGAGGATTCTATCCCTTTGAAGGAGGAGATGGTAAATGATCTCCATTGCACTATAAATTGAGGCATTGGGTCAGTGGCCAGGGAGGTGAAAAGCTGAACTTTTGAGGGTAAATGCTAGTGAAATCAAGACTTCCTATTTGAGCTTAAGAGGAGAGATCACATACCTTTTTGGCCCCATTAGGGAGTGAGTGAAGCTTGTCAAAGTAGAGGAGACTTCTTGTTGGACCCTGGAAGGAGCTTGTACAGCGTCAAGGCAAAGGTTGTAAGGTTCTTTTCTTTTGAATTAATACAATCAAGCTCATTTTTCTCAACAAGTATCTTATGCTATTTGTTTCATGGACTCCTTGACTTTCATGTTAAATATGTTTTATAATATTGGATATTCAGGTGCTATTTAATCGTTTGCCTTGTTTGTGCTTGCAGGTTTGCGACGAAGGAACTTACTTGGATCAAAGGAGCGAAGGCATCTCCAAACTTGCGTTGGACATGAGGTAGGCCCTTAAAAACATTTGTTTGCCATTATTTATAAAGCGCATTTAGAGAAAGATAGTGTCTGGTTGGTTTGTTTGTCATTAGGTCTTCATTAGATTCTAGGAAGGTCTGTCTTGTCCGCAAGATTGACTAATTCCGCGTGACAGTATATTTAGATAACATTCTTGTTTTCAGTAAAACATGGGAAGAACATTTGAAGCATGTAAAGCAGACTCTAGATGTTTTGAAAAGATAAAATATCTATGTGAAATTATCAAAATGTTAATTTGGCAAAACATCTTTAAATTATTTGGGTCATATTGTAGGGGGTGGTGAATTGAAGATAGATCCCTCTAAGGTTGAATTCATTGTGAACTAGCCTAAACCAAATCTACTACAGAAGTTAGGAGCTTCATAGGAGCAACACAATATTGGAGAAAGTTTATTGCTAACTTTTCCTTGATTACAACTCCCTTACATGATTTAATAGGATTAACCAAGGTGTTTCAGTGGGGAGGCAAATAGTAGAAAGCATTGGACACCTTGAAAGAAAAAGTTAGTACAATACCAGTACTAGCATTGCCAAATCTTCAAATACCATTTGAGATTGAAACAGATGCTCGTGACTATGCCATGGGAGCAGTGTTGATGCAACATGGTAAACCCATATGTTATCATTACGAGACATTTAATTCTGCAGTAGTTAATTATCCCACATATGATAAAGAATTGTATGCATTAGTACAGAGTGTGAAAAAGTGGAAACATTACTTAATGGGTAAAGAAACAATTATACATACTGATCATTAACCACTTCAATATTTGCACTCACAAACTAAATTGCAACAATCAAGACACTATAGGTGGATGGGTTTTCTACAGCAGTTTCGTCTTGTCATCATGTATAAGAAAAGCATACACAATAAGGTTGTAGATATATTATCAAGACCAATCATAAATGTATCTACTATACTTAAGCATAAATCAATATTGCATGAAAGATACATTGAAAAATATGCTCAAGATGTATATTTTAAAGATGTATATGAAACTTTAAGTCATGGAAAACAAGTAGAAGAATTCGATTATCATGTTAAGGACCAAATTTTATATCATTTGGGAATGCTATGCATTCCTCAAATGGAAAGAGTTAACATAATCCGAAAAGCACATACTTCTCTAATATTAGGTCATTTTGGTGTAAGTAAAACAGTTGCACAGCTGCAAAGCTTCTGCTATTGGCCAAGAATGCATGAAACAATTTCTAGATATATTAAAGGATGTACCATGTGTGCTAAAAGCAAGCCTAGCAATAGAAAACTAGGATTGTACACTTCACTTCCAGTTCCTTCTCATCCTTGGGAAAGAGTTTCCATGGAATTTGATGGGGGATTGCCAAAATCTAGAAAAGGTCATAACTATTTATATGTTATTGTGGATAGGTTCAGAAAAATGTGTATTTTAATACCTTGTAACAAGTAGATTACAGCTGAACAAACAACAAAGTTGTTCTTTCAGCATGTATGGGTTCATTTTGGGTTACCCACTTCCATTGTATCTGATCGAGATTCCCAATTTGTTGGGAAGTTTTGGTCAAGTTTGTGGGAAATAATGGACACTAGAATGAAGAAGAAAACAACCTTTCATCCACAAACAGATGGCCAAACAAAGGTAGTCAACTAGACAGTAATCCAGTTTCTCAGAGGCTATTGCAGCAAGCATCCCAAGCTTTGGGATGAACATTTGTGTTATGTGCAACATGCTTACAACCATGCTAAACACTCTTTCACACAGAGATATCCTTTTGAGACTTGTTTTGGTTTTACACAAAGGTCTCCCTTGGATTTTGTCTCTAGTAAAGACATGGTAGTTGATGGACACAATGATGTGGACAAAGCAACCAAGCTCATTGAATAGATCCAAGAAATTCACCAGGCAGTGTAGGAATAGCTGGAAAAGAGTCAGGCCAAGTACAAGGCAAGGCATGATAAGCATCGAATTGAGCATAGATTCCAAGTTGGTGATCAAGTCTAGTTGTACATCAGCAAAGAGAGAATGCAAGGTGAAGGTAAGAGGCTGAAGCCAATAAGGTATGGGCCTTTCAAGATACTTGAGAAAATTGGTGAAAATGCTTTTCGCCTTGGTTTGATAGCTTACATGCATATCTATTTAGTAGTTAATGCATAGAACTTGAGACTGTTTGAACCTTCATTGATTGAATATCGCGAAGAGCAAAGTCAGTTGCCTTCTATTGATGATCTATCGCCTGAATATCTCAATGAGTTACAGGAAGATACAGTTATGGATAGGAAGGTGAGAACTACGCACAGAGGGGATGTTGAGTACCTTAGCATCAGACTCAAAGGTTCAAAACCAAGCAGTGCAAGATGGATAGAGATTAAACAAGTGAGGAAGTTGTATCCTCACTTTATTGCTGCTTAAAAACCAACTTTTGGTGGTCCAAAATCTTTTTCAGTGGGAAGGCATGATCCAAAATGGATCCTAGAAAACCCTCTAAGTCTTCAAAGTCTTTTAAACATTAAAAATTAGCATGAAAAGAACCTTTAAAAAAGGTGGATTACACTATCGGGAGGCAAAAACATGAAGAAAATAGTGAAATAAGGCCTATCAGAGGTCAAAGGAATGACGCACAGGAGCCGTCGGATCTGGTCGATCAACGGTTTAGATCTGACCGGCATATTGCAATTAGTGGTGGTAGGTGGAGGATATCGGAGCCTATCATATGACAATTGTGATCACGATCAGCATGGGTCAACGAGGACCAGCGATCAAGTGTGCAGATCGATGACCCAGGCTAGCTCGCGATATCACAATCGGTGATTACAAAAGAGTGCTTGCAAATGGCTCGGGGGTCTATGCGATATGCGATTGTGATCAATCACATCGCAATATTGTATTGGAGCTACACAAAGGGACGAGGCCGATAAAAATATGGCTTGCAACAGCCGGACCTGATAGGGTTATAGGAAATATTTTATATATTTTGAAATCCAGAAAATAGTGTTTTCCATTGTATTTTGCATTTCTACCAAATAAATGAATTGCAAAGGAAATGTGCCTGATGCGATGAAACCAGACCTAAAAGGGTTTATGAATGCATATGTATAACATTTCAAGTCCACCATAAAGCCATTTTGCGATATTTTCAATGTTTTAATGTATTTTTCAAACACAAAGGGAAACCATGAAATGAGTGGGATTTCGGGTGGGTTGTAGGCAATAAGTGGTTTTGGCTAGGCTCTGCCTGAGCCCATACATTGGCTTCCATGTGGCCAAGTGCCGAAGAGAGAAAACCACCCTTTTCGGGCAACGAACCCTCGTACGCATGAGCCGCCCAAAATGGATCTCAACCGTTGGATCAAGGTCACTCAGATCAACAGTGGATATGCGATAGCGATATACAGGTGGACTTAATAGGAGTATAGAGTGGATTTAAGGATATTTGAAGTCTGATAAACGACAGTTTGGAAACTTTTCCTCTGTTTTTAGTGTATTTCTCTGTGTAAATAGAGAACTCTATTTTTGGGATTTCAAAGGCCTGCTGGTCCCTTCCATTGCAGAACAGGTGGCCACCTTCCCTGAAGATGTTATGCCTTGATTGCTAACGCTCAGAAGGGGATTCAAGCGGACAGAGGCTAGGAGCGAGAGAGCCCGAGAAGGGGAAAATAATAGACAACACCGACTGGCTTTAAAGCAACAGATTGACAGAAGACAAGGACAAGCGTTATAGATATATTTGGGCACTGCAACACAAATTGGATATGTCCATAAACTAAGGGCTTCTAAGTCTCTAAAATTTTTGTTTCATACCATAAAGGAACAAGGTCAGCTGATTACATCATCTCCCAGAAGTTCTCCATGAAAAAGTGTTCAGAACTGGTCAAAACTAGACCATCTCACCTACTCCATGGTCAAATTGCAATGCATCCCACCTAATGCACATGGGGGTGCAATGCATACTAAAACTCCCTTCTATGGGGTGTGATGGGCAAGAGTATACAAATGCCAGAGACAGTTTGCAAGGTGGATGATCATGGAATCTTCCAGAAACTTCTCCTGTGACACTTGCCTCTTTGAATTCACCCAGGGATGAGTAAGCAATCATGAAATCTCCAAGTGGAACCAAGAACTATCAGAAAGAGGACACTAATCAAAATCCTAGAAGCTGACTCACCCACCTACAAACATCTATATATGGATCCCTCATCCTGGAGATCCAGAGGCTGGAATTTTGCATCTTGTAAGGAAGTTTTGTTGGTTTCTTTGTGGAACATCATAGTGTTGGGTGATCTAGCTTTTCATGAGGTGAAGAAGGGCTTTCATGTTGGGAGGATGGTGCTAGGTCATATCAATGGGTTGTAATCCTCTCTTCTACTACTTCTATCAATAAAGCTATTTGAGTTTTCCTCCATAGTATTGTATGTATTTGAATCTTGAATTGATATATGCAATTGTATGTTCAATATATATCTGATCCTATATTGTTTATGATTGTAGATCTCTATGCTTTGATGGTATTATGCTGCTTTGACTCTATAGGTGTTCTTTGAGGTGGGACAAGCAAGGAAGGGCCAGCAAAGATCTGTCAAAGGAGAGAGGAAACAAGCAAGGAGCCAAGTGGAAGACTGAGGTTGGTACTCTTTGCTTCTCTCTCATCTACTTCTCGTAAAGGAAAACATAAGTAACTTTAGTTTGTTTGTTTCTAAGATAGCTACTCATCTTAGTGGGACTAGCAGCTCTGAATGGACACTAGTTTTCCCAATAACAAAATGGTGACTCTACTGGGGATCGAATAACTTGTTTGCTTTATAAACTACAGACAGAACCTGAAGTCAAGCCAGCTAGCCTTCGAACTACTTTTTCTATGAAAATACAAAGTAGATAAATGTTGCTTCAGTCAATCTCCGGGTTAGTTTATGAATTAAACATCTGACTTGCAAACATCCTAAGTGCCCTAGTAGTGGCTCAAGTAGCCTCATTAGATCAGCCCCTATGTTTTTTATTTACTGACTATCATTAGCTCAGCTTAAATCCCTGAACTAAGCTGCAAATTGTGACCAAAAACCAAGTTAAAGTCTCATCCTTGGACCATCGCACTGTCTCCTTTTGAAAATCTGGATGCATCGTACCTCCCGTGTGTTGTAGGTGAGATGCATCCTTTTTTCCCTGTGTTACAGGTGCGATGATCAGATAAGACTATTTCTACCTCCAAATTTTGGTTTTTCTTCACTCTCTTCAGCTTTATTCAGGAGTTTTGCTATCTGTGATCAGTATACCACTGTTGAAACCCGCTTCCTTTGCATTATTTAGCCTCCATTGTACAAAGAATTGTGAATGGTTTTATGTTTTTTTTTCCATTTACAGTTCTCCTTTACAAACAATAGCTTAATCGAACTGTCGTCTTTTGATTTGAAAGTGTCGCAAGTGTCATTTTCTGTCAAAGAAAAGAATCCTCCTGTTTTTGATAGTCGATTACACTGTTACTCTTGTATTTGATTTGAATTAATAGTATTTCAAGTGTTGAAAGCAGCTTTCAATTCAAAATCGCAAAGTGTCGTCCTTGTCTTCCTTTCATCTTTTGAAGAGAAAATTGTTAGTATTGTCACTTTGAGATAAGAGATAGTTCAGATTTGTACTTAGCATTATTTTTGTCATTCACACATTAAGAAAGTGGAAAACAAATACATGCATGTGCATTTGCATTTAGACTTCTTGTTGATTTTGATTTATGACAGTGCATCTAGTGTGTGCTCTTTGCTCTATGTTGAAAGAATTTTGTTTCTCTTTCCTTAGTATCTAGGATTTTCATTTCAAAAAGAAGAGTAAATGATTGTTTATCATCTTAGATTGCATATTAAGGAATTGTATATCTACATTACGCGGTGAACCTTAAAGGAAAACTTCTTAAGAAATATCAACTGTAAAATAAATTCAATGAATATAAAAATGCTTTGGAACTTAACGCACAACATTTAGAAGTCTAGGCTAGAGACATATTTCAGTGTCGTAAAGACTGGTAACTATCGCTTTCATCATAGGTTGGGTGATAGCTCCTCTTTGAGATGGCAAGTGCCAGTACGGACTTCTGCCCCCACGTACCGTCGAGTATATATTGGGATACCACAATAGGCTATATCCTTTTTCCTTAGGAAGCCATGTCTGTTGCCATATCGATCACAATGTACTGAACATATCATTTGGGAAGATTGACTGTTGTACCATAAAAAGTATTCTACAGTTTTGCGATTGGTTTGGTAATCCCTCTGTCTAGATTTCGAGAGTAGTCGCTTTCATTCCTTTTTAGACTCCTTAAAAGAAACAGTCCATTTGAGCACTTGTCACTTCAGGCTCATTAAAAATAGAAGGTGACTAGAGTCATCTTTAGCTTTTCCTCGACTCTTAAAAATTGAAAAAGCAAGTTGTGTCAAAGCGTCATAAAATTTATTTTAATTGGAATAACATCCTTGTTCCCTCGTTGATCTTAGCTTGAGAAAATGGAGTCCACCAACCAAGGATTTCCCCTTGGGGGAAATCTTAGTCCTTTCTCCTCTTGGGGAGATATTGGTGCACCTCATATGGCCACATTGTCCCTTCCAGGACTGACAATTGGCTTGCCAGTATGGCTCTTCTCGACCTCTGTCATTCAAAGCACTGTGATTCCTGAGCAATCAAATCAGCAACTAGATGATACTAGAGTTACCCCCCAACCTTCTACTTCATTTGTTTCTCCCTCTCCTTCTTCCTCTTCACTTGGTGAAGCTAGTAAAGCTAAAAACCAAGTAATTGAGAAGAAGAAGCAAGGGAATGAGAAGAAGTAGAAGAAGCAATTGGAAAAAGTAGGCAACCAAGCATTGTCTAGTGAAAATCCGCACACTGCACTGTCCAAACCTAAATCTCCATGTGTCATTTGCAAAGGGGACCACTATCATTGAGATTGTCCTTGCATCCAATGGATCTTAAGGGACTGATCTCCCCGCTTACACAATCCGATGTCCTCAACCTCTGGCGATCATGTTGAAATTACACCGTCAACTAGTGAAAATGAAGTCACTGGACAAAAAGAAAGATCTAGAATTACTTGTAGACTGTGTGAAGGCGATCATGCCATCCACCGTTGTCCCTTCCTAGACGAAGCTAAAAGAGTCTTGGATAACCGTCCTACTTCACTGCTACGACTTCCTCTTGGATACAAGAAACTCTTGCCTAGTCCATCGCTAGTTGAAAATCTGACTGACACACCTTTGTGGCCGGTCGAAGCATCCACCATTGAAGATAAACCCTCTGAGTCCACACCAGACCAAATTCAACAGGTCGAGACAGCAGTCGACCCAGTCTTGTCTTCAGAAGGTCTACCTTTAGATAATATAGTCACCAAAGAGAATGAGAATGATACTATTCAAATTCTCTTCATAAACACAAACTCTAATGAAAATGGGGGCAATCTACCCATTCCTTTATCGCAGGAAGGAAGTTCGCTAGAGATTTGTCCGATCATTTATTCGGTCCCACCTCTAAGTAACCTAGTCATTTCCTTCGATTGGAATGTACTAGGTAGACCTCGTCTACCATCTAATGTACCATTCTGAATCATAGTACAAGCTTACAGAATGGTCATGGTCGGTACTATCATAGATGAAGGGGCTTCTGTGATTATCCTTTCCTCAACTGCTTGGAAAGTGCTTGGTTCACCATTGCTTCTGCCTGACATGCGAAATGTGATAGGCTTCGACAAAGGAACCAGTTGACAGTTAGGGATCCTTCCAAATTTGCCTATAACTTTGAGAAGGAAAATTGTTTATCTAAACATGATGGTAGCCCTAGGACATTTTGATTACAATCTACTCCTTGGGTGTGACTACATTTATAGCATGGGAGCTATTGTTTCCTCACTCTTTCGAGTGATGTATTTTCTGCATGAAGGTAGAGTGGTCCAGCTTGTAGACCAGCTTTCATTCCCTGGTTCACATATAGCTAATAGTCAAGTGCCATCCCTATCTAGTCTTTTTGCACAAGTAATGTCTCATCAATCTCCAGTCCGTCCACTTGATGAGCGCGAGTGATTCGGTGATTGTGACTAAAACCTAGGAGGCATGCACCCTAGTCTGCTTCGATAGGAAAACCCCAGTTATAAGGTAGGTTTCCGCATAGGAATATGACTAGTCTAACACACCCGTCCGTTTTGGAAAATGGGATTAGATTGGAATAATATTCCTTCTTTAGAAGGTATGCCTTTCCTAATAGAGCCAAGGAAGTGTTTTGTTTGCAAATTGAATGGTAACTTGGAAACTCTACTTCAATATACCTGGGGGCATGCAAACCTTTTTGCATGCAAGTGAAAAGCGACCCTTTATTTTCTTATCTTGTAGGTTCTTAACCATTTAAACTCGTAGGATTGGTCGTTCCTAGCTTTCATAATGAAAGGATCTGGAGCAAAGTTTCGAATGGGGCAAGCTCCCTAAAAAATGAACCTATCGATGAGACATCCTTATTATGCGACTGGCACGATCAGTTTTACGCGAAGTTCAAGCTCGTTAAAAAATAAACCTAGCAATGAGCATATGTTCCACCAGAGTTTAAGCTCATTAAAAAATGAACCCACCTTCAGTAAATAACCATTGCGATCGCATTATCATCAGCTTTTGAGCCTTGGTTGTGTTCTTACCATCACCTCCACTCTTTTTTAGCCGATCATACGCCTCCATTTGATTGTTGACCCCTTTTGAGGAACAACTGCGATGAGTGATTATGTTAGCCATCTTCTTTACACTGTCGTGATTGAAAAGTTCCAAGCCTCACCTAGAACTAGCTGCTACCTGAAAATATTATTCGTTCCTCAAAAAACAAGTCTCCTTTAAGCTCTTTTCATCTAACTCGTAAAATATGAAAAGATTTTCGAGAAATTGGCCTCTCTAGCTCACTAAAGTGATCAGAAGTGCCATTCCTCCTCTAGATTTTAATATTTTTGGACCCGAGGGATAATTGCACAAAAGGATCTAGCGCTTGTCTTGTTTGGCTCGTTAAAACTATAGAAAAGTCATCCATTTCATATTATTTTATACCTTTCCAGACTTAAGGGATTATGCTACGAAAAAGGATTACTGGAGTTTTCTTTCCGATTCTTTTCAGACTCTCTAAAATTGAAAAGGACCGAGTTTTATTTATCGTTAAACTCATTAAAACAATAGAAATGAACTTGTCCATGCATACAAGAATAAGTTTCACTGTCGCTAGGCTTGTTAAAACATAGTGACAGGTTTTCCCAAAGGGAAAATTATAGAAAAAGCATATGTTATCCTCCTCAAGCTTGACAAAAATTAAGAGGTACTGGTTAGAAATTACTGGGGAAATATTGGGAAGAAAACTTGAAGAAACTTTATTGGTAGCAAGTTGCTCTTGAACATCACACTTTCACTCCATCACCATGATTGAGTCGGGTTGGGTTATTTCATTCACCGGTCATATCACCATTGGTCCACCGTACCATCCATTTTTGGGGTTAATGCTACCAATTCATTTTATTGTCGCTGATATGTTTAAGAGAAGTCACTCAGAGAATTCACCAACCCAACTTGTGTCTCATCCGCTGCAATACCTTCACCCTTCATTCTTTCATGACTGCCACCCTGAACCTTGTATAATCAGATTGTTTTCACCTCCACAAAATCATTTGCTTTGTTTCATGTCATAGATGTGGGATTCATTAAGGCCCTCCTACGAAGGGTCACTTCTTGTCGACATTAGCTCTTTATCCAAGAAGTTGACTTAGGAACAAACATTTCAGTACATTGAAGCTTGCATGCCTCAATGGCAAGTTTCTCACTTTCGGCGACAGGTTTACATCAATGGCCTTTGACCGAAAGATTTTGCGTGGTGTTCAACGCCAAGTCCCATTTTCACACCATGTGAATTGTACTGTAGTACCTTGGGGGTCATTATCATTATCAGTGATTCCTCTCGTGCTTGTTAATAACTTACATCATTGGATGGTAATCAGGCGATGTCTTTCCATGTTCAACTTCAGAACATCTTTTCACATGGATCGACTTGTACTTCGGGTGAAGATTGAATGAGTTTGAAGACCCCGGATCTAGTTTCATCCATCCGGGCTGTGATATATTTAGGAAAATAAAGACATCAAATGTAACATCAATATTGCTGCACAATATAATAATCTAAGCTAAGGATGATGGCTTACCAGAATCATCAGTTTGCCACGAGACACGGTTGTCTGTCCTATGTACATGAAAATGAATTTATAAAGTTGAGCATGGGAATGCCCACCTTAGCTAGATCATGAAAATATTATGAAGATAATGTATTGTATTGTATCTTATTACAGGTCACCTTCCAGTTCGAAAAACCTTGGATCCTCATGATAAAGCACTTCACCTGACATCAAAAGATTTACGACCTCATGCTTTACGGGGCAACTGTTATAGACATATTTGGGAAATGCAAACCCAATCGCATATGTCCATAAAACAAGGGCTTCTAAGTCCCTAAAAGTGTTGTTTCATACCCTAAAGGAACAAGGTCAGCTGATTACATCATCTCCTAGAAGTTCTCCATGAAAATCTACTCAGAATTGGTCAAAACTGGACCATCTCACCTGCTCCATGGTCAAAGTGTGATGCATCCCACCTAATTCACATGGGGGGTGTGATGCATACTGAAAATCCCTTCTATGGGGTGCAATGGGTGAGAGTATACAAATGGGAGAGACAGTTTGCAAGGTGGATGATCATGGAATCTTCCAGAAACTTCTCTTGTGACACTTTCCTCTCTGAATTCGCCCAGGGATGAGTAAGAGATCATGAAATCTCCAAGTGGAACCAAGAACTATCAGAGAGAGGACACTAATCAAATCCTATAAGATGACTCACCCACCTACAAACATCTATATATGGATCCCTCATCCTAGAGATCCAGAGGCTGGAATTTTGCATCTTATAAGGAAGTGCTGTTGGTTTCTTTGTGGAACATCATAGTGTTGGGTGATCTAGCTTTCCATGAGGTGAAGAAGGGATTTCATGCTAGGCGGATGGTGCTGGGTTAGATCAATGGGTTGTAATCCTCTCTTCTACTACTTCTATCAATAAAGTTATTTGAGTTTTCCTCCATATTCTTGTATGTCTTTGAATTTTGAATTGATATATGCATTTGTATGGTCAATATATATTTGATCCTATATTGTTTATGATTGTAGATCTCTATGGTTTTATGGTATTATGATGCTTTGACTCTACAGGTGTTCTTTGAAGCGGGACAAGGGAGGAAGGAGTAGCAAAGATCTATCAAAGGAGAGAGGAAACGAGCAAGGAGCCAAGCAGAAGACTGAGGTTGGTACTCTCTGCTTCTCTCTCATCTACTTCTCATAAAGGAAAACGCAAGTAACTTTAGTTTGTTTTTTTCTAAGATAGCTACCTATCTTAGTGGGACCAATAGCTCTGAATGGACACTAGTTTTCCCAATAACAACAAGCAGTGTTGAGACAGAGAGCAAATGGAGATAGAGAGTCAGTGAGGAGAGTCTTTGTACTCAGAAAGACTTGGGGGATCCAAGTAAAGCCTTTTTGTTTTTTATTTGTTAATTAAGACTCAAATTGAGCTCGCTTTTGTAAAACTCTATTTTTGAAGACATAATAGAGAGGTCACCACTGAAGGCTGGACCAGGAGATGTAGCCCAGGAGTATTGGGTGAACTCCTTGATTATCTTGTTGTGTTATGCGTGTGTGTGTCTATTATGTTTCTTTAACTACTTCATTTTGTATGTTATTCACAATATTATTGATCCATTGCAGTAAGTAATATAGGAAAATCCATACACATGAGTCTGTAATACCTTAATAATTATCTAAGATCTCATTTATAGATCACCTGGACTCTGCCTTGCGTAGTTTTTGCAGTTAGTCTCCCATCTTCCTATGGAAATTGTACAGTCTTCAGAATCAGTCACACAGGTATGTTGTAGTTCAGTCCTCAAGTTTGTTTTGGTTTTCAACTAATAGATTGCTTGCCATGAGTATTTCTATGTCTCCATGTATCACAGGTGTTTTTCTGCCTCTCAGCAACACAAGTATAATGGCCTCCAGGAGAGAAGAGTCAAAGGACACCATTGAGAGCGCAAATGGGGATGTAGTTGAGCAAGTGTCTATGAGATTTCATATCTATTAAGACACCAAGTTGTTCATAGACAAGGATATCAAGATGAAATGGAAGTGACATTGCAGCAAGCAACACCATCACTAGTAGTAGAAGGTAGCAGACTTGAGCTCAAAAAAGGCAAGGGGAAGGTTATTGATAGCGTAGAGGAAGAGAAAAGTTGTAGCTGAAAGAAGATCCATTTGTGATGAAAGAAAATTTAGAGATTGAGGATAAGAGGTGACAACAAGACAAGAGGATCGTACAAAGGCAAAGAGGGAAATAGAGGATGGAGGAAACAAAGGAGTTATAGGAGTTGAAGAAAAATCTCATGGAAGAATAAGAGCTGCGCAGAGGAGAGAAGGAAGCACAATAAGAAAAGGTACAATAGGAGGTTCAACATTCACACATTGATCAAAATGTACCCATAAAGGTTATAGACCCATCCCAACAACTAGCGTAGAGCAGACAGGGTGAGTAGTGTTGTCGATCACATGCACAGGTGTTCAGGAACATGGATGTCATTGTGCGCACACATGCAATTCCATCCACTGGAAAACTCACCAAGGAAAAGAAAAAGAACCAAGTTTGAATGGAGCTGGACATGCACTTCAACGAGTTGATGCGCATAGCCAACAACACATACTTGGAGATAAGCATAGACACTATGCATAATTATGTTGTTGGTCTAGATGCACTCAAGACTATGATGTGAATATTATCAGATGAGTTGGACAGAGGAGCCAAATTGGTGTACTCGGATGTAAAGGAGGGAAGATTTCACTTCTAGAAGGAGGTCACCGTAGAGTACATAGAGACCATCATAGACTATCCAACTTGGCATCCATTCACCACCATCAATCAATGCAAGGATGTTGAAGAGTTGGTATACCCATAGCTGTCCGAGTCTTTGTTATGTCTTGCATGCCTTGCTCAAGTCTATTTTGTTTCATATGGGCACATGTATAGATTGTAATGTAACATCTTATGAAAGTGAAACAACAAGTGTCGATAGTAGAATGTAACAGTCATGTAATAGTTGAAAAGTCGGTAGGTGTTTTAGGAATATTTAGTGTTCTTGGACAAAAGCCTAACCCTCTAGATCTAGTAGGAGGTCTAGAAACAATAGACAAAGTAATATTAACCTTTTATATAATCAACAGATAAAACAAGAGAGAAGAGAAACCTATTTGTAGTTTTTGCTAGCTCCTTGTCTCCCTTGACCGATCTTGCTACTCCTTTCTATACTTAAATCACTTGGAAATTACCTGCACAGCTACAGAAATAAAAACCCATCAAGGCATAATGATCTATTGTTTATAAATAACATGGAATAAAAAATTAACATATAACACAAGCATAAGGAAAAAGTCTTGAAAACTTTACTCATAAGAGGAAAGATTACAACCCATATGAGCTCTATCCAGTGTCATCCTTCCAATTCAATCCTTCTTCACCTCATGAAAAGCAAGACACTCCAACACTATTACAATACTTGGACTTAATTCTAATCTCATATCACTAGTATCTACTTACAACTCAATATTTTTCAGCCCCTCACCTCTTAGATGAGTTATCTATTTATAGGTGAGTGAAGGAGGTTATGCCATCAATGGTGATAATGAATGCCTTTCTAAATTTAGAAATCATTTCCATGGAAGAAGGGATAGGGGATTGATGTTTCCTAATTCCCTTCCTCATCCAAATGCAAACTCAAAGGTGTAAGTGGCATTTGAGAAACGAGGTTTCCAATGGATAAAGAATCTGCAAACCCTCATGGAAGTTCGCTCAAATTAGCCTAGTGTAGGCCAAAGAGGGACCAAGTGTGCTACATAGCACCCTTTAAGTGTATTGGTTGCATTGCATTACACCCTAGTAGTGTATCTACCTGTGCTGATCCACCATGCTAGTGTATTGGGCTCCATTGTAGTGCACCCTTTTAGTGTACTGGGTTGCATTGCAGCAGACCCTAATGAAGGTCTACCTACACTGATCATCTTAGAGGTAGTTTTTGGATGTTTTTGGTGATGGAACTTCTTGGGAAGTGAGGCATTTTGATGACTAACTTATTTAGGGCATGTAACAACTACACTAGGGGTTGATGGGCCCTAATAGCATCGATCTGTAAGTTGGGGTTGATGTGCCCAAATGGATCTGTAACAGTTTCCCCCTAAAGCATGCAGTCGTAAATATATATGTCGGGTGAAATGATTTATCACGAGGAGAGGATATTTCGAAACGGAAGGTGACCTGCATCAATTACAATACATATATCATGATAATTTGATTTTTCTCATGAACTAGCTGAGGGAAGACATACCCATGCTTAGCTTATAAACTTTCATTACTTGTAAAAATATAGTCATTTATAGATATAGACCCATGAATGGTTGACCATGAATGTAAGGCCATTGTACATTTAATTTAGTACTCCTAAAAATATCGCAACCCAGATGGATGAAACTAGATTCAGGGTCTTCAATCTCATTCAATATTTTTGCTCAAGTACAAGTATAACCATGTGAATAGATGTTCTAAAGTAGAACATGGGAAGACATCATCTGATTACCAACCAATGATGTACGTTGTTAACAGACGCGAGAGGAATCATTGATAATGATAATGATCCTCAAGGTACTACACTACATTTCGCATGGTGTGAATAAATAATTTGATGTCGAACACCATACAAAGTCTTTCAGTCGAAGGCCATTGATTTCAACCTATTGCCGGAAGTGAGAAAATTGCCATTGATGTATGCAAGCTTCAAGGTACTGAAGGGGTGTTTCTAAGTCATCTTTTTGGATGATGTGCTGATGTTGACAAGAAGCAAATTGTCATAGGAGGGCCTTGATGTATCCCTCATCAACGACACGAAACAAGGTAAATGATTTTGGAGATGAAAAATTGATTGAAAACACAAGGTTCAGGAATGGCGGTCATGAAAATGAAGGTTTACAGTATTGTAAAGGATGAAGTTTGAATTGAATGAATTCTCTTGAACATGTTGGTGACATTAAGATGAATTGGTAGCATTGACCCAAAACAAAGTAATGGATAGTATGATAGACCAATGGTGTGATAACCATCAAGCTGAATGACCCAACTCACATAGTCATGTGATGAAGTGAAAGTGTCATGTTCAAGGGAAACTTGCTAGCATAAAGTCTTCTCAGCTTTTTCCCATTTTCCCCAGTCATTGCTGACCAACACCTCTTTATTTTTTATCAAGCTTGAGGAGGATAACATATGCTTGTTGTATAATTTCACGCTTCGGGTGAATCCATTGCTATTTGATGCTTTAACGAGTCTAGCGAAGGTGAAACTCGACCTTGTCTAGATGGACAAGTTTGTCACTATTTGATGTTTTTAATGAGTTTAACGACAAATACAACTCAGTCCTTTTTATGTTTAGAGAGTTTGAAAAGGGATGAAAAGGAAATTCTTCAAGTTCTTTTTTGTAAAATAATCTCTCATGTCCAAAAAAGCATAATAATACAAGAGAGATACTATTGATCATGTTCGATCAATGAGTACATTTTTCGTAGTTAATCTATCTCAGCCCGAAGAAGGGGTAAAACTATAATGAGTAGATATCAATTCTAATCCGTTAACGAGCTAGAAACAACAAACACTTGAAAATCTTTTCATGTTTAGAGAGTCTAAAAGGAACTTAAAGAGGACTCCATTTTGAGGAACGAGTGGTGTCTAGGATAACATCTGGTTCTGGTGATGTTGGAACTTCTTAAAACATGTTTATTTATGTGAAGAGGCTGACTAATAAGACCACTCATTGCAACTTTTCTTCAAAAAGGGTAAAACAACCAAGTGGAAGCGTATGATCGACCAAAGAGATGGTGGTGATGGAATGAAACAACCAAGGCTCATCTGATAGAAGAGGCCAATAGAATGGAAATCACAAGAGTTAAAAATTGAAATGGGTTCATTTTTACACAAGCTTCAACCATAGGGAACTATGCTTGGATTTAGTTTCATGTTTACACAAGCTTGAAATGAAAAAACTATGCTTGGACTCAGTTTCATTTTTACACAAACTTAAAATGAAAAGCTATGCTTGAGATTGGTTTACATGTCCCCAGCATGATGAAAGGGAGAGTCTCCTATAACTAGATGGAAGTCACTGCAGTGAAGTAGGTCGGTTATCCAACACCTTTTTGGCTTCGTCCAGATAGGGACAAAGGTGAATGGGGTGATTCCCTTCACATAACCTACAGGGAAACTTAACATTACCTCTAGGTGCATGGCCCCTAAGCTTGATTACATTCACCTAAGTAGACTAATTGTGGCTATTAGGTGGATGGAATGAAGGTTCGTTTGTGAGATGAAGTGAAAGACTCGACTGGAATTTTACAAGATCTAATCCAAGACTCGACTTAGAACTTGGGACCTTGTTTCTCGTTGACTTGTTTCATTTTTTAATGAGGTTGACACAACAAAAGAACTATCCTCATATCCTTGGTTTCATTTTTTAACGAGGTTGACACAAGACAACGTACCGTCATCATTGACCTGTTTCATTTTTTAATGAGGTTAACACAGTCAAAGAACTATCCTCTTCCTTTTGATCAAAACTCATAAGAAGTCATGAAGGAAAGATCTGGCTCCAATTCCCCCAGTACATGATGTACAACATCACTAAATTGATCATCAGCTGATGTAGGTATGGAACGGGTTATCACATAATTAACTCGTGGTGGGGATGATACCATTGGTACAAAAGGACCACTTAGGGAAGATGGTTGACTAGGATCCATATTTGGACTAGGAAATGAAAGCTGGTCAACGGTGACAATTCAACCTTCATGCAAGAAACGCATCACTCGAAAGAGTGCGGAAATAATAGCTTCCATTCCATAAACATAGTTGTGCCCAAGAAGTAAATTGAAATCTAAAAGGCCTGTGACTACCATCACATTAAGATAAACGATTTTTCCTCCCAAAGTAATAGGTAGCTGAGGGAGGATCCCTAATGGTTGACTAGTTCCTCTATTAAAACCCAACAGATTCTGTGTAACAGGCACAAGTAGTGGTGAACCAAGTGCATGTCAGGTAGTTGAGGAAAGGATACTCACTAAAGCACCTTCACCTATAATAGTGCGAGGTACAATCATATTACAAACTTGTACTATGATCTAGAAATGCACATAAGAAGGAAGATGGAATCCAACCAGTCGATTCCAATTAAAGGAAGTGACCAGACTACTTGGAGGATTAACTCCTTGAGTTACAAGTATTGGAGGATTTTCCTCATGTTTTGATGGAATAGGAAGATTGCCCCAAAGCTCATAAATCTGAAGAAACAAAAAAACTTGAGTGGTATCATATTCACTCTCTTTGAGAAAGATACGATTAGATGAAGGTGAAATCGGGTTAATGGTTACCTCGACTTGTTGATTTGGGTCGGGTATAGATTCATAGGATTCACTTTCAGAGTGAGTGGGTTTGACTGACAATTGATTTTGGTCAGTCAATTCATCAACTAGTGAAGGATTTAGGGAAAGTTTCTTGTAACCAGATGGAAATCACTGCAGTGAAGCAGGAAAATTATCCAACACTCTTTTGGATTCGTCCAAATAGGGACAAAGATGAATGGGGTGATTCCCTTCACATAACCTACATGGAAACTTAACATTACCCTTCTTTCCATGAACTTTATTACGACTAGTTGATGGTGTGTCACCAACATGATCTCCAGAGGTTGATGACATAGGATGATGTGAACAGGAAGATCATTCTTCTAAGATCTGAGGAATATCAGGAAAATTTCGAAGAAGATGGTCTCCTGCACAAATTTTGCATGGATATTGAACTTTGTGAGGCTTGATGCACGGTTTCTCATCAGACGTTGCATTCAAAGCAATGATTTATTAGTTTCCCTTCTACTGAATTTGCTTCTTCTTCTTCTTCTTCTTCTTCCCTTTCTTCTTATTCTTAGCCACCTGGTTACTAGTACCAATACTTTCACCAGGCGAAGAGGAAGAAGGGGAGGAAGAAACAAATGGGGAAGAAGGCAAAGGGTCAACTTTAGGATCAACTGGAGGTTAATTTTGTCCAGCTGGAGGTGTACTTGATTGTAGAGAAATCATGACATTTTGAACCAAGGAGGTTGAAAACAACCATATTGGCAAGCCAATGGTAAATCCTGGAAGGGACAATGTAGCCATATACGGAGTACCAATATTTCCAAATGGAGGAAAAGGACTAGGATTCCCATCAAAAGGAATTCCTTGATTGGTGGACTTCAGATTTGTAGCCATATTTTTCAACCTAAGATCAAATAAGGAGGGAGTATGGAGGATGTTATCCATGGTCAATTGATTTTACGACACTGGAACACAACTACGCTTTTTCATTTTTAAAGAGTTGAGAAAAAACAAAAGATGACTCTAGTCGCCTTGGATGTTTAATTAGCCTGAAAGAACAAGTGCTTAGATTATCCTTCTACTTTTAAAGAGTCGAAAAGGAATGAAAGTGACTGCTCTCGAGATTCTAGACAAGAGGGTTTACCAGACAAATCGCAAAACTATAATATACACCTTGGTGATAAATGAAAGAGAAATGACCAAGGACTTTACGTATGACAATCAATCTTCCTAAATGTTGTGCTCGGTGCATTGCAATCAGTAAGGCAGCAGACTCAGCTTCCTAGGATAAAGGATTTCAACCTATTGGGGTCTCCCATGATATACTCGACGGTACGGGGAGCACAAGCCCGTACTAGCACTTATTGAATCAGAGAGGAGGAATCATCCAACCTTAGTGAAAACGACATCCACTAGGTTTAAAGACGCCGGAACACGTCTCTAGCCTAGACCTCTAGATGTTTTTTGTTAAGTTCCAATGCATTATTAGATTAATTGATGTAAATTTTAAGTTGATCTTGCTTAGAAATTTTACTTTCAAGTTCACCACGTGATGTATTATGGAATTCCTAAGAGTCCAACTAGAATGATAAGCACTCTTTCCATTTAGTTTTAACAATGAAGATCCTAACTATGAGGGATAGAGCATAAAAGTAATTTTTGAACATGTAATAAAGAGCACAGACTAATGCAATTCCCTAAACCATTGCTTTTAAACACACAAACTCAAACTCTAAAATGAAAATTGCATGCATTTCTTTTCACTTTCTCTTAATGTGAATGATGCAATAAGAAAAACTAATGCACAAACTATTCATAACTCTTTGATATAAAAATGACGATTTATGACAATTTCTCTTAAAAGGGAAAGGAAGACTGTATGGCACTTTTGATTTTAAAGAAATGAAGATTTTCGAGACTTTAAATGAAAATACAAATCAAATGCACAAATAAATCAATCGAGTATTTACGAAGGAAGACTTTACAAAACTTCATTTTTCGAAGAAAATGACGATTTTACGACACTTTTCTATCGACAAAACAATCGATCAAAACTACCTTTTGACAACGGATTGCAAATGATAAAACAAATACATAGATAACATCCAACAATCCAATCTAAATAGGGTGAAATTATGGAGATGAAAAACTGATTTCAGAGACAAGACATCATTGACATTCAATAACTCATTCAAACAACATAAAATTAGCAAAAACTTTCAATTCCTAGATGTGAAACTGACCCTAAAGGGATTAGCACATGTAGCAGTTAGAGACAATGCGATGAATCATGCTGAAGCTATTAGGGAAGTGTACTACAATGCACTATGTCCTTCATCAAACTACGATGATGACATTAAGCAATTTTGAAGGCAATTTTGTCATAGTTTCAATTCAATTTTCAATGAAAGAGGACTGAAATCAATAAATGACCACAAGTAAAATATGTAGAAATGTCTTAAGAGGCTAATAAGCTACTAGGATAGACAATATATCCCCAGTGGAGTCGTCAATTTGTTTTGAGAATATTTAGTGTTCTTGGACAAATGCCTAACCCTCTAGATCTAGTAACAGGTCTAGAAACAACAGACAAAGTGATCTTAACCTTTTCTATAATCAACAGATAAAACAGGAGAGAAGAGAAACCTACTTGTAGTTTTCACTAGCTCGTCTCCCTTGACCGATCTTGCTGCTCCTTTCCATACTTAAATCACTTGGAAAGTACTTGCACAACTATAGAAACAAAAACCCATCAAGGCATAATGATCTATTGTTTATAAATAACATGGAATCAAAAACATGATATACATATGAAAGCATTAACATATAACACAAGCATAAGGAAAAAGTCTTAAAAACTTTATTGATAAGAGGAAGGATTACAACCCATATAACACAAGAATAAGGAAAAAGTCTTGAAAACTTTATTGATAAGAGGAAATATTACAACCCATATGAGATCGATCTAGTGTCATCCTTCTAATTCAATCCTTCTTCACCTCATGACAAGAAAGGCACTCCAACACTATTATAATACTTGCACTCAATTCTAATCTCATATCACCAACATCTCCTTACAACTCAATATTTTTCAGCCCTTGACCTTCTTCACCTCATGACAAGAAAGAAACTCCAACACTATTATAATACTTGCACTCAATTCTAATCTCATATCACCAACATCTCCTTACAACTCAATATTTTTCAGCCCTAGACCTCTTAGATGAGTGATCTATTTGTAGGTGAGTGAAGGAGGTTATGCCATCAATGGTGATAGTGAATTCCTTTATAAATTTAGAAATCAGTTCCATGGAAGAAGGGATAGGGGATTGATGTTTCCTAATTCCCTTCCTCTTCCAAATGCAAACTCAAAGGTGTAGGTGGCATTTGAGAAACTTCTAGAGGCTTCCAATGGATAAGGAATCTTCAAACTCTCATGGAAGTTCACTCAAATTCGCCCAGTGCAAGCCAAAGAGGGACCAAGTGTACTGCATAGCACCCTGTAAGTGTATTAGCTGCATTGCAGTGCACCCTGGTAGTGTACTGGGCTGCACTACAGTCCACCTTGTTATTGTACTAGGCTACATTGCAACACACCCTAATGAAGGCCTACCTACGCTGATCTTCTTAGAGGTAGTTTTTGGATGTTTTTAGTGATGGAATATCTTGGGAAGTGAGGCATTTTGATGAATAACTTCTTTAGAGCATGTAACAACTACACTAGGGGTTGATGGGCCCTAATAGTATCGATCCATAAGTTGGGTTTGATGTGCCCAAATGGATCTGTAATAGTAGGTGAAGAGTCACAAAAGGGAATGTCAAGGGTCACCTTACCCTCTGATATTTATAGAATGTCATAAATCATTGTACAAGATTTTTGGAGCCAAGATTCCTATAGGTGTACCTTAGAGAAAGCTTGGAGTGTATTGTAATGAGCCTTGGCTTCTTCACAAGTGTAGAGCTAATCTATTTGTTTGGAGGAGTAGGCGGCAATGACTATAACGTAACGTTGTTGGGACTAGTAGTTGGACATGGTTGTATGTATGGTTGGAACTTTCACTTAATATAACATAGGCTACACATTTCATGCATATGTTGTTATTGTATTTCAATTGTCTTGGTTACTCTAATGATGTATGCAGATGTTTTCTTATGCCTGTATGTATGAACTCTTTCTATATATGTATGCATGAATCTAATTGATATGTGGTTTAACGATCACTTTGGATCATTCGCTAACATGCCTTCCAACTTGTGATATATCTTTGCTCGTGTGTTCCCTTTCAAGTTGTGTGTTTCCACAGGTTTTCAAGGGGCGCATTCATTCCCCTTTCCCTTTGTTAGAACCCTTCATGCACCTTCCTTCACTTGTTGCACTGGTTACACCTTTCATACCAAAAAATACATCCTACTTACCATTGCATGCAACCATAGTCAAGGAAAAATCGTATGACCCATTTCTCATACTCCTACACCAAACAATTTGAGGTCTAGTTGGGAATTCTTACTGGGGCGATCCCCTAACATGTTGGTAGGTCCAACACCGTCAACATTTTTGTCTCTAGAAAGAAGTCTAGATGACAATTTGTTGCCTCACATCCTGTTTTGAATCTTGGCATATCTGTCATGGACATAATTAGACTCATCCCTCCATGATGTCTGTCTAATATTGAACCTCTCAACATCACGAGGGAGTTTTATTATCTCTTGTTCGACTTCACATATGATGGTGAAGGAAAAGTGGCTTGGCTTGAGTACTTACAATACTTCCTTGTGTTCCTTGAGGATGCAAATGAGTTCTATGAAGAGGAGGTCATCGTGTTGCTTTCTCACACGTTTTGTGAATCCCCACAACGATGGTGCCACAAACTACCACATGGTTGCGTGCACTCATCTGAGAATTTTTGTGATCTAATTGAATCTAATTTCCATCATTTTTATCCTAAAACTCTTGACAAGAAGTTGTTGAAGCAACAGAAGACTCCGCATGAATTGCTCGTGGATTTTTGGCAATGCTTCTGTCTATTCATGTTTGAAGCTTTGAAAAGTTAGATGAAATTCCAATATCTCATGGAAAAATTTGAGTACTTACAATACTTCCTTGCATTCCTTGAGGATGCATATGAGTTTTATGAAGAGGAGGTCATCTTGCTACTTTCTCACACATTTCGTGAATCCCCACAACGATGGTGCCACAAGCTACCTCACGGTTGGATGCACTCAATTGAGAATTTTTGTGATCTAATTGAATCTAATTTCCATCATTTTGATCCTGAACCTTTTGACAAGAAGCTGTTGAAACAATAGAAGGCTCCACATGAATTGGCTGTGGATTTTTGGCAGTGCTTTTGTCTATTCATGTTTGAATCTTTGAAAAGTTAGATGAAATTCCAATATCTCATGGACAAATTTGAATACTTACTTACCAAATCACTTTGTCCCAGGATGAAGTTGAAGTTGAAACCCTGTTCGGCATACTTTGGTGATCGAGCTACGCAATCGCAAGTGGACACAGTCATTGTCACAAGTGAATCTCCTCCTTCCCCTCATTAAACAACTCCACCATCACAAAGTGATGTGGGAGAATATGTGCACACATTTGTTCAATTGTCATATTCTCCTAGCATCACTTCTCTCAATTTTTGCACAGATTTGGTTGTGGAACCCATGGGTTATCACATGCATTTCTTACCTCAACCTCTGTCTTTGCATTCTATTGATCCTTCGGATTGTACTATCTTGTGTTCTTTCGTTTGGGACTCTACACCGCTTGTGAACGAGGATCAAACCATCGACGAAGTTGGTGTTGCACAACCAACCTGCGTTGTCATTCATGATGAGTATGGCTAGGAACTTGAACATCAAAACGTGACAAAGGATGATCTCCTTTTTTCCGTGCCTCCTCCACTTTTTCTTGACATCTTTGGTGACTCTACTATCTCTGATTTCCCTTGTGTAAATCCTTCCACAAATGTATCTATTGTTGATCATTCACAGAACACACCTCATGTTAGTCCATCATTTGAAAGTGGAGAGGACAAATCATTCATTGAAAATCCACTTGATTCTTCATATTCTTTTTCCAAAAACGTAGAGGGTGAACATTCTTGCTTCTCATCTACTCCTCTGAATGATTCATCAAATCATGAGGATGCCAACGAACATCCTAAATTTTCTAATCGTAGTTGTCGTAATCTTTGTACTTCTTCATTCAATCACGATGTTGATTCACTTGATGTTAATTTGTCTAAGTGACTGGTATTTGATGATCTACCTATTGACAAAGTTGAAACCCCGTAGGCTGTCGAGGCACTTCAACCCAAGTTGATGGTTATTTCAGGCCCTACTATCTTGAAGTTGGTTTCACTTCTTATCAGGAAATTATTAAAACACCCAAGGCTCCTCATAAGTCATCTGTATGCATTGAAGATCAATCGCACACATGTATTTCGCTTCCTCCACTCGAACTACATGATCCCATCGCTCATGCAATGGAGGAATCTTACACAACAAGCACACGTGTGCGATGCAAGTTGTCCTTGTTTATCTTATTTTCTCGCATGTCACAGTTAAGAGAATGCATATGCTTAACATCTTCATGTAGTGTAGCACATCACCGTGGTAAGTCCATGGATTGCATGTCATGTTCTTACACTCATTTTTGTGTTGTGGACTCATTTAAAGTTGGAGTGTGTTTGGCTTCATTTTTATATCTTTCATGTTCACTGGTTCACGCGACTTTACTGTTAATGAACCATACCTTTACCAACATGGGTTGACTAATGCCCTGGTGGCTACATTAGAAATATCACTTCACATGATCAGGCCCATGCACCGTTAGCTTAGGAGTAGGAGTAGTGTTTGCTTTTGTCTTGTTTTCTTGCATGTGCGTTTGCATCGTTGCTTTGTGTGTTTATTTTCTTCCTCACTTACTTTTCGTACTTGCCTTCCTTTCACATTTTCTTCTACTCTTTGTTTTGTTGTTTTCTTGCTTGTTTATGTTCGTAGGTCAGTTTCACATGAAACTACGTGTGACTCTTGAAACAAGTAGGGTAAACTACAAGAGAACTTGTACAACTATTAATACTTGGTTATATATTGTCCTATCTCTTTATGTAGAACTTGTTGTCTTCACTCCATGCTACACCAATGGAAAATACATATTCTTCAAAGTGAATCTTGGTAAAAACACAATGCTTGTGCGCTAACTAGTATCACCTATTCTAGTCGGTTATTTTTGGGTTAACCCTTATTAGCTCAGTCAAGTAGAGTAAGGTGAGGGGGAAACCTTAACAAGTAGGTAAAAGGTACATACAAATAATTCTCTGAAGGAAAAATCTCTTCTGCTCTCAATAAGTCAAGATCCCTCTTCCACTTTCGAAATGAATAAGTTTTATGCATAGTTATGAAAAATGAAAAATGAAAATGCGAAAATTTTGAAAAAATGGAAAATGAACAAGGTGAAAGAAGAGAAAGGCTTCCTGCATAGAGAGGCGATACAAGTAACTCCATTGGGGTACTGACCAGGCTCACTGGCAGTGGAGTGATACTTGTGTTCCTGCATGACTTCGTCAGGGTACTATCCAGGCTTGCTAGCAGCAGAGTGACACCAAAGATGAAAAATTAAACTCCGACTATCATATTACTTGTGTACCAATATACCCCTCATCCCCAATCGGAAAAACTATGTTGACTTGGCTTGGAATGTGTACTGACCGACCAAGAACATGGCATGTGATACATCTTTCAATCGAGCTAGTGTGAAAACCAAGATGATCAGAGAACTGAACAATACCTTCGGAGGAGTTAGAATTTCTTCTCATGAAAGAAGGTCCATTCATAGAGTTGGATTTCTACCAGTGTGTCGCCAAGTGTTGTAGCGGTTACGACCACCCTGCAAAAATTTTCCTTAGCTTTGCTTTGGAGCCTCCCTGTCAACCATCCTTAGCATCATGTTTTGCAATGTCCAAATTACATAGACTTCAACTGAGTTTCAGTGGCCTACCATCCTATACATGTCAACTTGTTTACTCTCACCATAGGCTATCATTCCAGACTTACGAATTTTTTTGGCTAAGATGCTCCCCCTAAAAATTGCACAATTTTGGAGGGGAACTAGCCTTCCCTCCAGAAATTGTACAATCCTGCTAGGCTACCTGCTAGGCTCCAGAAATGTGCAGTTCAACCATGCAACCTTCCCCTTAAAAATTGCACAGTGTAGCCTGACACCAAGCTTTAACTCAGAAATTGCGCAGTTCTGACTGATAGCCAGGGCTTTAGTCTAGAAATTGCCTAGTGCATGAGGGACAGTCAATCTTTATCAACCCAAAAACTATGTAAATCTCATCCACAAGCTTGCAAACCACTACAGGTTCCTTCAATTTGACTGGTTCCCTCCAGGACTGAGAAATCCTGATTTACATGTGTGGGATGCTTTCCTCGAAAAAGGAAAAAAATAAAAAAGCAAAACCATCTCTAGATTTTAGGGATCCATTTTAGCACTTGGAGGTTACATGCAAAAGCCATTTTGGAAACCTCTCACTAAGTGTTGTTGTTTCCTAGATTTGTGGCATGCACATCATAACCTCGATCTTATCAACACTCATTCATTCAATGTTGCAGAGCTCATCCATCACATCGATCTTAGAGCTCTGACATCCCACATCACATCTAAGAGTCTTCGGCACATTTGGCTCATATTTTCTAGGTAAGTCCACTTCTCATGTTTTTTGTTGCTTTTCTGGTGCTTTTTTTATTTTGTCTTGTGTGAAAGTTGTCTGCCCGGTTTCAATGAATGATTGCTACGATTTTGACATATGTTAGCTTGTAGACACATTGTTTCAGTTTTCTTTGCATCTCACTGTTGTCGCATGCATGACAATGTTTCTACACTAACAATCGCCATTGCGACAAATCGCTTCACACACATGCTCACTTTCCCATTTTCTGAATCTTGCACTCACACTCACTATTTGCATGCATGATCATTCCCTCTTGCTTACACTTAGTCTCGCCATGCATTCAAACCTTCTCATGTTTTTAGTCGCCTGTCAGTGGGTCTTTTCTACCTTGGCCTGAAACTTGCTTTTCCTAGCCAGCAATGTGCATCCCTGAGAATGAAGAATTTTACTTCCTCCTAGAAAATGTGAAAAACTAGCCAACACTGACCCCTGGGCTTTCTCTGTGAAATTCTAGGAGGTAGTGCCGAGCTGCCCTAGAAACTACATAATGCAGTTTTTTGGGTTTGCATGCCCTTGCTAATTGAAAATGTGCATTGTGCAGTTTCAGTCCTCAATAAGCTAAGGTGGACTGTGCATTATGGAGTTCCAATAGCCAGTCAGCCTCCTGATAACCCAGACTGTGCCTTGTGTAGTTTTGGCAATTAGTCTCCTAGCTCCTTGGTGGAAATTGCACAATCTTCACAATCAGTCACATAGGTATGTTGCAAGTTAGTCCTCAAGTTTGTTTTGGTTTTAAACTGATAGATTTCTTTCCATGAGTGTTTCTGTGTATCCAGGTATCACAGGGGTTTGTCTGCCACTCATCATCATAGGTACAATGGCGTCCAAGAGAGAAGAGTTAAAGAACACCGTTGAGAGCACAATTGGGGATACAATTGAGCAAGTGTCTATGAGCTTGCCTATCTATGAAGACACCAAGTTATTTATAGACAAGGATATCAACATGAAATGGTAGTGGTGTCACAACAATCAATACCATCAACAACAAAAGAAAGTAGCAGACCTGAGTGTGGCAAAGGCAAGAGGAAGGATGTTGATAGCGCAAAGGAAGAGAAATGTTGCAAGTTCAAAGCAGGTCCACTTGTCATGATAGAAGCTTTAGAGATTTAGGCTAAGAGGCGATAGTGCGACAAGAGGATCGCACAAAGGAAAAGAGAGAAACAGAGGATGGAGGAAAAAGAGAAGGAGTTAAGGGGTTTAAGCGAGAACTTAGGGAAGAATAGGAGATGCACAAAGGAGAGAGGGAATCGCAACAGGAGCATGTACAACAGGAGGTGCAACATGTACATATTGATAAAACTATGCCCATACAGGTTATAGAGCCATCCCAACAGCTGGCACAAAGTAGATAGGGTGAACATTGTTATCGATCACATGCACAGGTGTTTAGGAGCATGGATGTCATTGTGTGCAAGCATGTGATCCCATCCATTGGCACACTCACTGAGGCGAAGACAAAGAACCATTTCCTAATCGAGATGGACATGTACTTCTACGAGTTGATGTGCATAGCCACTAGCATAGACTTGGAGATCAATGTAGACACTATGCATTAGTATGATGCTGGTCCAACTGCACTCAATACTATGATGCACATGTTATCAAACGAGTTAGAAAGAGAATCCAAATCAATGTATCTAGATTTAATTGAGGCAAGAGTTCACTTCCAGAAGGATGTTTCCATAGAGTACATGGACACCATCACAGACTACCTAACTTGGCATCGTTTCATCACCATCGATCATCACAAGGATGTCGAAGAGTTAGTCTTCCCGCAACTGTTAGAGTCTTAATGATGTCTTGCATGGATTACTCAAGCCTATTTTGTTTCACATGGGAACATGTATAGATTATAATGTAACATCTTGTAGAATTGAAATAACAAGTGTCGATAGTAGAATGTAATAAAAGTGTAGTAGTTTAAGAGTCATGAGGGTAGGTGAAGGGTCACAAAAGGGAATGTCAAGGGTCACGCAACCCTTTTTTAATTATAGAACCTCATAACTCATTGTACAAGATTTTGGGAGCCAAGCTATAGGTGTATCTTAGAGAAAGCTTGGAGTGTATTGTAATGAGCCTTAGCTTCTCCACAAGTGCAAAGCTAGTATATCTCTTTGGAGGAGCAGGGGGTAGTGACTGTAATGTTCCGTTGTTGGGACTAGTAGTTGGACATGGTTCTATGTATGATTGGAACTTTCACTTTCTTAATATAACAGAGCCAACACATATCATGCATATGTTTTTATTGTATTTTAGCTGTCTTGGTTACTCTAATGATGTATGTAGCTATTTTATTACACGTGTATGTATGGAAGCTTTGTATATATGTATGTATGAATCTGATTGATATGTGATGTTGGTTTAACCATCACTTTGGATCATTGGCTAACTCATCTTCCAATCTATGATGTATCTTTGCTTGTGTGTTCCCTTTCAAGATATGTGTTTCCATAGGTTTTTGAGGTGCGTACTCATTCCCCTTCCTGTTTGTTAGAATCCTTCATGCACCTTCCTTGTCTTGTTGCATTGGTTACACCCTTGCTACCAACAAAGACATCCTACTTACCTCTATGCGCAACCATGGTGAAGGTAATACTGTATGAGCCACTGTTGGGACTCCTACACCAAACAGTCTAAGGTCTAGTTAGGACTTCTTACCAGGGAGATCCCTTGAGATGTTGGTGGGTCCAACACCGTCAACGCACTCTTTGGAAGAGGAACAAAGGAATATATTTTGTTTAATAATTTCCTTTCAAATGAATTTTTCAAGAGGTTATGAGAGGAATGCAATGATGTTGTTTCCTCCAATATACCTTAGACATATTAAGACTAGACAATGTCGAGATGTATAACCTACACAAAACTAAGGTAATTATAAATTATAAATTTTTTATTAGGTACAATATTTAAATAGACGATTACTTTTTAAATGGAATACTAATTTTTATTTTTAAAATTTATAATTCATTATGAGGTGGATGTTCTAGTGAAGCAATAGATAAGATGTTATATAAAAAAATAATAACTATTCAAACTATATAAATTAAATGTATGGTAAATGTCGATATGAATTAAAATACTAAACTCACAATACATCTCACATTTCCAAAATTTAGAGAAATCATAAGAGTGAACTAAATTATAACTTTATTTTAAATTATTATTATTAGTTACAGTAGTTGGGATCATCAACTATTGTATCATTAGGAATATGCCTAACTTTCATGTCTTTAAAAACCAATCCAAACACCTTCAACAATAAAACACGTCAGAGTGCTCACTTCACAATAGGTGATATTGAATCATCATGAGATAGATGCAAATTAAACTTATCAATATAACACTTCAACATCAAGTAAAAAAGAACATACATGTATAAATAGTTACACTGTCTCACACACACGCACTCAAAATTGTCTAGAATGTACAAAATTTAACAAAATGACATAACATGCTCAATATACAAAACAACACCCCATGCCTAAATATGTGGTGGCCTATATAGAAAATGATTCTATTATACAAACAACATCTCATGCACAAACATGATCACTTATCATATGATGGTGTATCTACAGAATGGGTCTCTTGACAACTTCCACCTTCACCATCATCATTTGCATCTTGGAAGTTGACCTTTATATTCTTACTATAAAAAGGAGCTCCACTTATTTTCTTTGAAGGCATGCTTATTCTCTATCAGGAATGTGCAAAGAAAAAAAAAATCATTATTTTTTTTCCACAATAAATTACATACTTACATACTAATACTTTATAATTCAACCCCATAAAACTCATTGAAGATGATCTAATAAATCATAAGGGTATTTTTGTCCTCTGCATTGCTAACTCTCTACTAAAGCACTCTTTAATAGTTACACGAGTTAGAGAAAAGAATTCAAACAAAAGATTCCTAAAATCACTTCAGTTCATCATAAATATTCAAATAAATTATCAATGAATGATTTCATCTTGATTGTCTTGCCCAATGATGTATATTCACAAGTCGGTGAAGTAGTTGACTACACAACCTTCTTAAAAGAAACATCTATTATTGCATCCATTGAAATGCCATTGTGGTTTCATGGGGGCTATATGGAGAAACTACTTGAGATGGAACAATGGCAGTCAAAAATTGTTGTGGAGGGTGGGGGTTAGAAGGGGGATACAAAATGGTTTATGGACGCAACCTATGTGGGCTTATGGGATGGAAAGGGTGGTGGAGGCAAGTGATGATCAACGCCAATGGACCATATTGATGATGGAGGTTTCTTAGTGAAGGTGTGTTAGATACCAAACATCGAGGAAGTATGATGATAATAATGGAAAAACAATGGGCCAAGAATGAATGATGGTGAATGATATGTAGGGATAAGATTGGACAATTGAGAAAATGGAGGAACTTACATATAAAATTTATAATATTTCAATTAGTAGAAGGGAACATAAGAATAAAATCATGGGAGAGATAAAACCTTTTGAAGAGGAGAACCGAAGACAAATAGATTAAGACAAAGCCTCCATGTTAAGCCAAACAATAGGTGAGTCAAAAAACAGTTGAGAAACGAGATTAAATCGACCATGAGAAAAAATACTCGGTCATATTTTTTTGTTGTTAGACAAATATTGCACCATAAAGCATAATAATATGTTTGAGCAAGCGATATTGATTGTGATGAGATCACCTCTCTCATGTCATCTGAGACCATGAAACCAAATTTCTCCTATTCGTTGTCTGAGGTAACATTCTATCATTCCATGTGCAGTAAGAACAAGTTCATTTAGTGGAAATGGGTCCCCAATATTACATGTTGTGGATAAGGTTTAATGCCATGTCTCATCCATAAATTCATGTTGGGGTGGTGGAATTATTCCCCTCCCCCCTCTTCCTTCATCAAAAACCCATCTTGAAAACTTCAATGTTAAACCTTAATTTTACATTATATTTATATATGGAGATAAAGTAATTTATAGTGAAAAATATTTAATTTCCTCCATGATTTCCTCATTTTTAGTATGAGGAAGATGTGTGACTTGGGAAATTCAATGCTTACCTTAATTTTACATCATATTTGTATATGGATATAACATAATTTAAAATGAAAAATCTCTAATTTCTTCTTTTTTAGTATGAGGGATATGTCTAATTCTTCCAGGACCCAATATAGAGTTGACATGTGTAATCTTACACCCTAGTATGATGGAAATGTGTAATTCATTCCATGCTAAACATAGAGTTTACATGTAATATTTAAAAAGGAATTATTAATAACAAGAAAGTCATGACCATAAATAAAATACTTCAATGTCCATAATAATATATTTTTTTTCTACTTTTAATTATGAGGGAAATATACAATTTCTTTATTGTTTAAAAAATATTTCAATATATGTTTTAAATAAAATATTTGAATACCACCCTTGATCGTGGTGTGAGCCGGAGAATCACCTCATTAAGGCGATGTTAATAGAAGGCACTATGAGGTAAAAAACCACGCCCTGCACATGCTTGAGGTAGTGGGTGCGGTGGCCCTTTGCATGATGATAGACAATGTATTAAGGGAAGGTGGCAGTTAGAGAAGGGGAAGAGTTTTAGTTTGTAATTGCCCTGGATAGAAGTGTAGTCAGCACCAGAACGACTGAGTGCAAAAATATTAGAGCGACGAGTTGGTACAATGGCTCCATGAGCAGCAAAGATCCCACTATCTACAAGTGAAGGAAACTAAGTATGTTTTTGGAAACCTCTCTCATCTCATCATGTTGCCTTGTTTATGGTTTCATTTGAGGGAGATGGAAATAATATTGGGGAAGGAGTGTAAGGATGTTAAGGGTTGGGGACATAGACTGGTGGCGATAGTCGACTTCTACCTCCGTAATCCATTAGGCATCCTCACCATCTTGCTATGTTTTGAGATACTCGTATCCCGTATGGGAATTATGCTAGTTCTGGGTAGGGAGCATAGTGTAGAAGTTTGCAATTGCATTTTTGGAAACGCTGGGGGATTGGGCTATGGGGATATTTTTTTCCTGTACACCTGCATTCTAGGAGGAAACCCTTGCATTTTGACTATGCATAGCAGGAAGGGGGATCACAAGGACTTGGGAATTGGGGAGAAGGAGGAGAAACACCATGGGCATGAAACCTGGCAGGGAATTGAGACAGGCCATGGAAAAATGGGAAGGAGGGTAGGTAATGGTTGTGTTATGGGGCTCGGGATGGTTGGTCACCTGTTTTGGGCTCCCATTTTGGTTTCCAAGCTAGCAACAAAAGGAAATACAATCAGGTTGGGCTGATGGCCAGAAGGCAGTTAGGTCTCTGTAGCTAAGACTAGGGAGATATTGCATGCATGAGCAATGCTAAGAGGGGGCCTCAATTGGGACTTGGAACCACTTGTACAGGGTATGGGCAGGGCCTCTCTGTGGTTCCCTCCTACGACTATGAGGGGCATGGAACTACAAGTGCTAGGTGGGTGTGAAGCTGGGGGGATGGAGTGACACAGTCTTACCACTTGTATCCATGAATTATGTAGTAGAACAATGAATATTAATTGGTCAATCGAATGTTTTGTATGAAAATAAGGTCTACTGTGTGGTAAAGCCACCTTGGCACAAGGAAATTCTAAGACCAACTAGGTTACAGTTCGTAAACTGACTTATATGCCTTGCATTACAAAGGACTGGGTCGATGAGATTATGGTTTGATTAGAAAATACCTGAGGCCGAGGTGAGAGGTCTCAAGAGGCCAAGCACGACACATAATGCTCTTCGGGTGGCTGACGAGGCTGGAAGTATGTTGAGTGTTTAACTAGTGAAGCAACAATTGCTTATCGGGAGGGAACCAATGAAGAAAATTAAAAAACTGTTAGAAGAATGGGAGGCAGAAATGAAGGAGGAGAGTGAGACAAATATGGAGCTAGAGGACTAGAGAATCCTCATCCCAGATCGTGTTGATGAAAAGCCTGTTGAGAAAGGCGATGGAGCAGATCTAGGTAGGCATGGCAGTCACGGTTCAGGGAATTCCAAACTACAAGCAGGAATTTTAGAAGGTGTAGTTTCAACCATAGAAATACGGCATTCACCTTGGTCGAATTTAGTAGCTTGCCATGCATTCTACTTCAGATAGAGCTTCCTGGAACGAATGCCAAATATGCAACATGGGTCGAATCATTGTTAGCTGAACAACATGATTAGCATGCTTACTTTCTGATAATTTTGTTTACATATGTGGTTAGATTTTAAATTTGTCTGTGCTTTTACATATGCATGTAGAACTTTAGAGTATCGAAGCGGACAAGAAACTGAAACTTATATTTCTTGGATAGAGAGACTTAAGATTTTTTACTACTAGATGGCATATAATGCAGATAGGTGGCCAACAGACTTGGTTTCCCACTGGGTAATTTGACTTCACGTAGTCAGTTCTATGTGGGGTTAATTTGCTTTATATTAATGAAAAAGGAGAATCTACCAAGCTTACAAAAGCAAAAATTGAATACCTATGATAATATATATATATATATATATATATATATATATATATATATAATATATATATATATATATATATATATATATATTAATGCTGATCATAAATAAAATATTTCAATTTCTATTTTAAATAAAATAATTCTATATCAAATAATATTACTTTCTAATTTAGCCCTCGATTGGGGTGTAACACAAGGAAACAAGAGGGACTAGGGAGATGGGACCGGGAAGGGGAAGGAAGATAACGAGTGTGTGAAAGGATAGACGAGGGAAATGAAGTGAGCGGACAGTGATGAAGGCAAGTGGATGGGCAGAGCAAAGAAGGTACAACCCCCGAGAGAATGAGGGTGGAGACGGATAAGCATGACATCGAAGAGCGTAGGGAGGTGAGAAGGGGGGTGGGTAGAAGGATTTCAGTAAGTGGCAGGGCGAGGACAACATGCATATGACAAGAGCAGCTAGGAGCAAGTGAGGGTTAATGTGAGGAGGTGGTAGCCAAGAGGGGGGGTCATCATTCCAAGGTGAAGATGTAGGGATTAGTGTAGGGAATAATGATAGACAAGTGGCAGTAAAGGTAAATGATAAGAAGGGGAGGGGCATAAACCATAAGGGACGTCAGGGCATAGTTAGATGCATACAAAAGATAAAGACGAGAGATGGAGAGAGGAAAGGTGTCCGAAGATCAATGCTCCATATTGCGGATGGAAACGACATCAGACCTGAAAGTTGGTATGTTGCTCCTCTAGCCCCTAGCTTTGTAAGGCATAGGATGAATCTCTATAGGAATATAGGAAATTTGATCAGGAAAAGAAATGAGTCAGGAAAGATGGTACCCAGACACTCTCGCGACCTTGGTCGGGAAAAAACAGTAGAAAAGGCAATGAAAACCCGAGGTAGGAAGCTAAGGTGGGAGGGACTAGAACCCAAGATGGGAGAGTTCCACACCATGGAAAATGCTCGAAACAAAATAATACAGAGCGAGACTATAGTGACCCCTGTAGGAAACTATGGGAAAAACGAGAAGGTAAAAAGGAAGAACCTCGAAGAGTAAAAAGAATCGAGAAAAAAGAGAATCAGGGAAACAAGTAACCTCTAGGAGAGGAATATAGGGCCAACACCCTCAGGGAGGACATACCCAAACCTGAGAGACCTTGGGAAGCGAGGAACAACAAACCAACCTTACCTGGGGACGAAACCATGTGAACACCCAGGATAGGCAGGTCACGTACCATTTCTTATCATGAGGCAAAAACTTCAAGAGAATCAGGAAAGGAAAGAACCCATAACATTGAGAGGATTGGTGAAATTACAAAAGAAATTTCGAAGGAAACTAATTTTGGCAATGGAAGGGATAACAAAAAGAAAATAGGTAAATGGGAAACTATTTTGGTTTACTATTATAAAACTAATAACTGTAATGACTGTGTGATAGGTCCCACCTCAAACTATGCTCAACACAGTGAGGAAGACAGAGAACAACAAAAGCAGACAACAACATGCTGGCAGGGAGTAACATGGCGACCAGGAGAGGTAAGCGAGATAAAGAGATGGCAGAAGGAATGAGTGGTTCGAACAAAGAACAAAGGAAAAGAGGGAGAAAGTCGGGCAATGAACATATGAAAACCCTCATTAACACTTATACAGCAGGGAACCCGCTGGACATTAGAGTCCAAATTGCTAGTTCGGAGCAAGAACTTAATGACAGTATAAAGAATGAAGACATCCTCATGGAGGAATGGGAAAGTATGGTTCTTGATCCAGGGAATTCTCAAGGCTGCCACTCCCTCTTCAGACAAACAATACAACAGTAATAGGTCATGAAGAACGTGGTGGACCGTTAATCAAGAACAAGCAGTGAGTGGCGCAACAGAGGCAAAGGAGAACACCAAGGAAAAGGATCCAGTCAGGGCTGAACTCCTCAGGGAAATCACAACAGTTCAGAAACAGACTTACAAAAACAACTTAGCCTTGGAAAGAATTGAGCAGACACTACAAGATATGAAGAGAAGCGAGATGCTTGGCTCCAGTGCCAAAGCACTAGCCCCAGTAATATCTTCGGACGAGAATTGAAGCAACGATCCAGTACAATTTTGATGAAAATTTGATGAAAATTTGAATAAAATAAATTATTGAAATTTCAATCAAAAGGAATATTATTTCTCTTATACATAATCTAACAGACAATGTGAAAAATTATTAATAATTTTTAAATTTTTTAAATTTTAATTTATAAAAAGAAAAAAATAAGAATAAGTAATGATTAAATTTCTTTAACGGATTCTTGAGGTGATTGGAGCCATCTTCCACCACTTCCATACTTCTTTTGATTAACTTGTCCATCCATCCTTTTAGCTAATCGATTTCATTTTCAGTTGTAGAGTTTCCACATCTAAAAAAATGTCCTATCCACTTTTAAAAAATCTCCGAAGCCAGGTTTCAATAAGAATGAGCACCTGGATCACTGAGTCTAATGCCTACTTCCAATCCAAAAAACAAATGAGAATAAGTCCAAGGTTAGGGTTTAAATACTTTAATGACTAAATTTGAAGAGTAGAATCCTTTAATGACCAAATGTTAGGTTGTGTACCCCAAGCATGTTTTCTATTTTTTTTTAATTTTATTTTTTAATTTAATTTCCCTCTCTGTTCATCTAGGATGCTTTCTTCATAGCCGGTCAATTTATTCTTTTCGAATATACTAATATTATTAATGTATATTCGTTTTTAGCTATTAATGCTATTTTGATTTTACCATTTTTTGATGAAGGTCCTTTTCCTGGGTTGGTGTTATTTAGTTTATTCATAACGTCATTATTATTGAGGTATCTATATATGATGTATTCTTATATTAATGTTATTGTCATTTTATTTTTATTTGTGATTACTTCCATTGAGTTATTTATTTTCAGCTCCTTAAACTAGCGGTAATAAGTATGGCCTATCTAGATTTTTTATCGCAAGGTGATATGATATGATATATATCTATATATATATATATATATATATATATATATTATATATATATATAATATATATAATAATCTCAATAAATAAAAATAAATTATTTAATTTTCAAATCTAACCTCTTATGAATAGTATTAATAAGTGGTAAATTTAATAATTTTTATAAACAGAAAAATGATTTAATATTACATCAATAGTAAGTAGTAAAGTTTTATAAAAAATTAACATACCTTTAATAAATAATTCTTGTATATATTTAGTTTTTAATTTAATAAATAAATACTTATTGTGTTTGAAATTATTTTATTATTATTTGTGGAATAAGAATATATAATTTATTTATGTAACCTAAATTACTTCTTTTAAAGAAATCACTCAATCAGATAATAAATTTATAATAACCATTAGTAATATTTTATTAATAACCGAATGTTATTTAATTAAATAAATTACTATTCATTATAACTAATTTTTACTAATTTCTAGAAATAGATTATTATATTATTAATTTTAATATTATAAAAATAACAATAATAATATAAGTTCTTCAAAAGAAATCATTCAAACTAATAATTAATTTATAATAACCATTAATATTAATTTATTAATGTTATTTAATTAAATAAATTACGTAAGATTCTATTCATAGTACCTAATTTTACTAATTTCGAGAAATGGAATATTGTATTATCAATTTAATATTATAAGAATAATAATAATATTAAATTTATTAAGATAAGTTGGGTTGGGTCCTAGGGTCAAAAATAGCCGTTATATAGCCGTTGGAGTCTCTGCTCAGTCTATTTAACCTGCTAGGCTTGATCTGTTTCTTCAACTTGTCCTGACGATGAACCACACTAGTTGGTTCGAAACGTGTCGACAAAGGTCTTTTTTATGTGATTTACGCCGAAGCTCTTCTTATAACAAAGACTAGGGATTTATTATATTTGGATTTGATAAATTCCAAATCAATATCTTGGGGAATAACAATCCATTTTTATTACTCCCCCCACAACAATTGACACAACAAAATGTATGTCATTGGGTTGTAATTGGAAACTACCACAGTCTTCCAAAGAAGAATGTAGTGACAAATCTCTAGGCAACTTGCAAAACTGCCAAAGCTAAATTTTTGACTTGATTGTATATGATTTCAGTGTCATTTAAGTTTGAATCAAATAATAGATAGGATGTTCATCCCCTAGGTTTCTATTATTTCTAGATCATAGCATAGATCTAGGGAGTTCAATTTTGTCTGGAGAAGTGAATTTTCCATATAGCATACCTCCTAGTGGCTCTCATACATTTGTATTTGGATCTTAAATATGCCTTATATATATCATGTGCAATGCTTTGAGGACTAACTCATGGATTTCAAGTCAAATATGCCTCATTTAGGTACCAAATCACCTGTTTTTATTTCTTGGCCAAGAGATAAGTTCATGGTGAATAATACCCCCTAAAAATTACAATATCCTATTTGGAGAATATTTATCCTCTACAACAATCGTGCATGGTGGCTTATGGCATTTTTCATCTACATGAAGCTCAAGAAGCCTCACTTATGGCCTTAGGATGCTTATTTCATTCAATTACCAACTTTATGACCATGATACATGTCCATGGTACACAATAACTTATAAGAATATTTGTATTCCCATCTAGAGATGAAATATCCCCTACAAAGAGTATGAGTGGTGGTTGGATGCATAATTCATGTGAAAGAACTCATATGGGACATAATGAAATTGTTTTATCCATCAACTATTCTGTATGTGTGCATGGATGTGCACAAACAGATGCACATGACACGTAATTTTTTATTCCATCATGTGTAAGTCTAAATTTTTATATATGAATTCATTAGAGTAGGCAACATTGTGTTCATCATGTGGGCATGACTTTGTGACAAGACAAGTAATTCAAAATATCCAGTGATACATTTCACCTTTAAACTTTATAATCCATGCTTGATTTTTCTGAAGATTTACCCTACACTCACAAAATGAGATACAAATCCAATATTACATGTTGGATTAGAAGGGTATAATGGTCCATATAACTTATATGCATTTTCTAGGTTGTAGTGAGGAGATTTAGGTGACAATGAAAATGTGTCACTTCTACACAAGTGATGATTGTACCCACACATCCATATGTTCAATTGGTTAAATTGTGTTTTCATGATTAGTTGATTATTAGGGATATTACAACTTTATCAATGTTGGATTTGATTAGCCCCCATGGTAGGTGTCTAAATTTGATGCTTTTCGACATATGATTAAGGTTAAATGGGATCAACCACTTGGATGATTGTTCAATCCACCAACATGACATCATTTATCTCAATATGGTTCCCACTTCAACCTTACTTTTGTCATCATACACCAGCTTTGGTTTTGCTTGGGAAAATTATGGAAATTCATAATGGTCTGCAGTGGTTCCTTGTAATCCTAGATGATAGTGGCTTCATGGCTCCTCCCTTTGGCCTATTTTAGTTTTTGGTATTCTTTCCTAAGGAGCATTCATTAGGGGAAAAGATGAAATATGTCTCATTAATGTAGAGTAGTTATGTTGATGATACTTTTCCTGTCATAATAATCCTTAATTGGAATACTTATGGGTCTAATTTGGCATTCTCATAGCTGGTCTATATGTCTCATAGTTAGATTTACATTTGGCCACCCTCGGCTTGCTTTGATTGCAGGGTGGCTCTGGCACCTCCAGTGGCCCACTAGCTTTGTTGTTATGGTGTGACCTTCATAGAGAATTCTTTTCTTCATCATAATCCATAGGCTCTATATGATCAAGCTTAATTCAATGCTTGGTATGGATTTATCATTATACAACCTCCTCTTCTTGTTGACAATGACTCCTAGAGTCGTAGATTCTTAGTTGGAAGTAAAAATCTTAGTGGCATGTTGAGATTCAAGCTTAGACTAATGGGTTTGGGTTCATAATGTCCTTCAATACAATTTTTTTTGTAATTATGAATTATGGGGTGATTATATAGCACAAACTAACAACATGGTATTTGTTTGTCAACTAGTTCATGAGCCATCGTGGTTTCCAGTTGAGTGTTTTTGGAATATTTAATGTGTTGGTAGTCAAGTGTAACAAGTGAATTGGGACCTTGTTTCAAGTAGTTCTTTGCATAGTTAGGGACTCAAATATTTCCCCTCCTGGGCTTCCTCTAAGGCCCAGAGTACCTTGATGAATTTTGGTTTGTGGCTTTTCAAAAATTTGTTGTTGCCAACTTCTACAAGATATGTGGTTTGTGGCTTCTCCCTAGATGGTGTGTTACACAAAAATATTGTCACCTTGATTATTTTCAGTTGGTGTAGGCCTATCATCACCTATACCAGCTTCCTAAGCAAGTCTTAAACCTCAACTCTTCAAAACAAGCTTGAAAAAAGAGAGAAAGACATCGAAAAAGCAATATAACTCTGGTTCCACACTTTCTCTTAATTTTGCCTGCGGGCCCGCACCTTTTGTTCAAGGTATCTGCGTACTTATACGATATGTATGTAAAGGGGAGGGTGCGTACCCCTGTAAAAATCAAAAGGCGCAATTTTTATCTTAAAAAACTCATCTTGGGTTGATTCTAGAGTTTTCTAGAAGGATTTGTTACGTGGATTGTTCGCTCCAAGTGGTTCATGCATCCCATCATAGGAGGAACTAATCCATTGTTGAGAGGAGCTATCCCTTTGAAGAAGGACTCTATCCCTTTGAAGGAGGAGCTGGTAACTCATCTCCATTGCACTATAAATTGAGGCATTGGGTCAGTGGCCAGAGAGGTTAGAAGCTGAAATTTTGAAGGTAAATGCTAGTGAAATCAAGACTTCCTATTTGAGCTTAAGAGGAGAGATCACATACCTTTTTGGCCCCA
>APFE030889411.1:46572-56803 GCA_000404065.3 Pinus taeda | reverse complement strand
TCATGCCTTTATAGGTGAGTGTCCTCATCTTTGTGGAGGATAAATGATCTTATGGATGCTTTATATATATGTGTGTGTGTGTGTGTTAAAGGGAATATTATGCTTTTTAGAAAATTTACAGGACCCTATGCTTTCGAGGATGCTTTTGTTGAGCTAGAGTTTTTGGTTTGGTGTAGTAATTGATGGTCATCATCAATAATGTTGCACTGTAACATAATTGATGTGTGAAAATGAACTTTCATTTATTTGCTTTAAGCTAACTCTCCATCTCTCATTCTTAAATAAGTAATTCACATAAGATGTGGAAGAGATCTTCGCATGCCCCATCTTAAGTAGGGTTCTTTAGCTTTGGAGCGTATTTGGTATGACGAAGTGCATGAAAGACATTCTTGGTGACATTCATTGTTCTTTTGATAACTTGGAATAATTGTTGTCTAAATTTTATTATTAGAGTGAAATTGTTTCTCATTTTGGAAAAAAATTGATACTTTCACGTGAATTGTTATTAAATGTTTTTTTAACAACTCTTTGAATCATTTGTATGTTTTGAACTATTGCCTATCATGGAAGATTTAAGTTTAAATCCATAATCCCCAATATATTCTATAATAACATATTTTAACTTTTGCATCATCAAGAGCAATTGATAATATATTATTGGGACTTATTGATTGTATCAACTAGTTTCCAAATCCTTTAAATGAACCTTGGAGTCTTTTTCTTAGCCTTAAAGGAGGTAATGTTCCATGTTAGGGATGAAGAATGAACCTTATTCATTGGGTTTTGAAGAATGAACCTTATTCATTGGGTTTTGTCTCTCTATTGGCCAAAGCTAATATTTACCATTTCATTATTAAATGAGATAATGACATATGATATGGAAATATACCTTAACATCTCCATGTTAAACAAGGTTCTTTAGCTTATTGAGCACACTTGCTATGACCAAGTATATGAAAGTATCATTTATGATTTTGACGACTTTTAATAGTAAATTGAAATTGTTACTAAAATTCTAATTAGAGTGAAATGATTTCTTATTAAAAAAAAACCTCATTTTCAATTGGGAAGATAGATTATATATATAATTTGAATATTTTGAATGTTATATATATAAAATTTAAATATTTCAAATTATTATTTATCAAGTAAAATTTTTTAATTGACCTTTAAGTCTTTTTTAGGTAATGTTCCATGTTAGAGTTGAAGAATGAACCTTATTTATTGGGTTTTGAATCTCTATTTGCCAAAAGTAATTCTTATTGTTTCATTACTAAATGAGATAATGACAAATGACATGGAAATATACCTTAACATCTCCATGTTAAACAACACTTGCTATGACCAAGTATATGAAAAGTATCATTTATGACTTTGACAATTTTTAATAATAGATTAGAATTGTTATCTAAATTTTATTAGAGTGAAATTATTTCTTATTAAATAAAAAATCTCATTTTCAAAAGGGAAAACAAATTATATATATATTTTATATATATTATTAAATATTTCAAATTTCAAATTATTATTTATTAAGTAAGAAAATTTATGTTCACATCCATAATCTTCAATACATTTTATAATAGCATTTTCTAGCCAACCTTTAAGAACAATTGCTAATATTTTATTGACAATTATTAATTATGCGAACTGTATTATGAAAACTTCAATTAACTTCAAAGTTTCTATTACAGTGTTAAAAAAACAATATTCATGGTTAAAAAAAGGATAATCTTAGTACTTTCAGTCTCAGTTCCTGAGTAATAATAGCTTAACACAAACTAGTATTTGTTGCTACTTGTACAAGAATCAAAGAAAATCCACACTATAATAGTCTTTGATTAACCTTTCAAGGGTTACATTATACTGCACCTTTTACTATCTGAAAAAGAGAGAAAGATTTGAGTTCTAGAACATACGAGAATGGTAGAACTATCGTACAAAACCAGGGGTCACAAAGATCACTGCCCTCTGATGACAAAATCCTATAGAAAATAATTCAACCATTTTTTAAGTGTAAGGCCTTGCAAACTATATATATAATATATATATAATATATATATATATAATATATATTAATATATATATATATATATATATATATATATATATATATATAATATATATATATATATTTATATATATTATAATATTATTCCACATATCAATCTACACACACGACATTGGTGAAGTCAATTCTATTTTGCCTACTTGCTTGCTAGCTGGCCCTATACAGATAGTTGTCATGTAGGGGCTATTATATTTTGCATTGATAGCTCACCAAAAGTGCACTAACCACCACAAAAGTTGTTCGAATATCAATTGGTTCATAAGGGATCACTCTAATGTTTTACTTGTTTAGATGGTCATCATTGAAAGACATGTTTTAGTCTTATTGTTATTTGTTTAGATGGTCATCACTGATAAACATGTTTTAGTCTTAACAACAAGAGATAATTCAACCACCATGCATATGAGAATCTCATATTTTTAGTCTTTACAACAAAATATAGTTCAACCCACCATGCAAATAAGGATTTCATATGGCAAAACGTTTCCTAGCGATGCTTTCCATAACTGTCTATGTATGGACAATTAAACAATGTTTGTAAATATATTTTTCCATGAACAAGTTATATATTCTTTGAAAAGTGGAGATAAATTCCATGAAACACATTGCATAGATTTGTTGACTTATAGATGATTTGTGGCATAGGTAGATTTACAAATAAGCTCTCCCATGAGATAAAGAAACCTAAATAATGTTTGTGAATTTGTGGGTGACTTTCTTTACAAGGAGTTGGGAGTAAGAGGAAATGATAAGATTTGAAATAGTTGCTCCTTTCCAATCATCATTTTCCAATCATCTAAGTATGTATGCAGTATCCTTTTAGTTGCACATGACTCAAGCGCATCTTTTTTGTGCATTTGTTTTGACCTTTCTATTTTCCCACTACCAATGGCAATTATTGACATTTGTTTGAGGGGCTCTTGCATTTATCTTGACCATTTTATCTAAAAGGAATTAAAGGTGTGGAATATGCTTTCTACATTAACCAATGAGAGAAGAATTCATAGAAAATTTGAATAAACACAGTGGTAGTGATAAAAAACATAGACACATACAACCATTAAAAGCAAATTCTTGGGGAAAACCTTTTAGAGAGAAAAACCCTAGAGTGCACACAATGTATTATCCAATAACAAACAAATGGTTACAATACATTATGGAGTCTTTGTGCTCTCAATAGGAGTATTAAACAATGCAAAGTTTTTGGAAATAAATTGGTAGCATAATAGTAAGTAAAAGAAATCTTATTGTCACTCCAAGCAAAGCACTCAAAATGCAGGCATAACAAAACCAAAAACTATTTATGGTTTTCCAATTCTACATGTTGGAAACCACTAGTTATTAATAGGCCAATTGTTGTTTCTCAACATTAATTGCTTATTATTTCTCAACATTTATTGAGATAACTCTAGTACATAATCAAAAGGTATATGACACATTTGTCCCAACATTCTACCAATTGTCATACATGTTGCAAGAGTCTAAGGGAGGATGCATCAAACAATGAACTAAATGCTAGGGATCGTAAGGCCCATAGACTCATAACACCACTTGAATTTATTCATGCACATTAGTTTTTTTAATGCATTTACAACATTTTGGAAAGTGTCAACTTTATTCAATATCACCTTGCCATCCTCTACCATGTTGTGAACATAATGGTACTAGATATCAATATACTTTGTCTTTGTATGAAAGTGTGAGTTCTTAGCCAGATAAATGGCATTGTTACTATCACACTACATTGTAATAGCTCTTTGACTTAGCCTACATATGTACCCAATTTCATAAGCTACATGGACTTGTTACATGCACGAGTAGCTTCCATATACTTGAACTCCACAAATTATGAAAAAAAAACCACAACTTGTCGCTTACTTGTCTAACTTAGTAATCCTCCAAATAGTCAAAACAAATATCCATTGATAATATTCTATTTACATCCTAAAACCAATTGGAATACACAAATCCTTTTATATCCACTAAGTGTTGGTACTCTTAAACATCATGATGAACAATAGAATATGTGTTCAAGTCCTTGCAAATACTTGAAACCCCTCTTCACTACATCCCATTGTTCTTGTCCAGGTTTAGCCATTAATCAACTGAAGACTCCCAAGCAATGTTTGGTTGGTTTTTCAATGCATTTGCAACATTTTGCAAAGTGTCAACTTTATTTAGTATCACCTTGTCATCCTCTACCATTTTGTGAACATAATGGTACTAGATATCAATATGCTTTGTCTTTGTATGAAAGTTTGAGTTCTTAGCTAGATAAATGGCATTGTTACTATCACACTGCATTATAATAGCTCTTTGAATTAGCTCTACATATGAACCAAATTTCATAAGCTAGATGGCCTTGATACATGCACGAGTAGTTGTCATATACTTCAACTCCGAAAATTATGAAAAGAAAACCACAACTTGTCACTTGCTTGTCTAACTTAGTACTCCTCCAAATAGTCAAAACAAATATCCATTGATAAATCTTCTTTTAATTACATCCTCAAACCAATTGAAATCCACAAATCCTTGTATATCCACTAAGTGTTGGTCCTTTTAAACATCATGATGATAACAAATAGAATATGCGTTCAATTCGTTGCAAATACTTGAAAACCCTCTTCACTACATCCCATTGTTCATGTCCAGGTTTAGCCATTAATCAACCGAATACTCCTAAGAAATGTTTTGTCTAGTACAAACCATTGCATACAACAAACTACTAACTTCACTAACATAAGAAATTGAAGCTATAGTCTCAATCTTTGCAGATGTAGTATGACATTGCTAAACTTAAAGCTTAGTTCCCATATAAATTGGAACAATCAATAGTTTACAATCTATTATATAAAACTACTTTAGCGTAAAGTTCACATACTTACTATGGCTTAACCAAAGCTTTATGTTCTCTCTATCTCTCTTGATCTCCATTCCTACAATATTTTTTGTATCCCCAAGTCCTTCATATAGAATTATGTTGAAAGCTAAGAGTTTAAATCATGAATTACATCATTATTGTTACCACAATATTAACATATATTCTACACACAAAGTGATAACAACGAAATGACCACCATCTTTTTGGTAATACACACAAGGAACGATTTTTTATCTCAAAGGCCTAATCCTAACACAAAAGAATCTAAAACTCTATTAACATATTCAAGGATATTGTTCGAGAACAAATAAAGACTTTTTTAATTGACAAAACAAAGCCTCTTTACCTTTTTCAACATAGCACTCTAGATATGTCAAATAGATTTTGGCTATGTTAAATAGATTTAATTCTTAAAGCTACCATGTACAAATGGCATTTTCACATCCATCTATCCTATCTCTAATAAAAAATTGTTGGTATATATATCACAAAAGCCTCATAGATGTTAACTTTAGAAACTTCATAGATGTTAATTTAGCAACTAGGGAAAAATTATCAGCAAATTTTATCCCTCTAACTTAAAAATGTCCTTTCACAACCAATCTAGCCATTTACTTTTCAACATTACTATTTGAATTGATCTTCTTTTTAAACACCAATTTATATACAACAGGTTTCCATTCATTAAACAATGATATCAAATATGATGTTTCAATCTTTATATATGCATCAATCTCCTCAACTATGGCCAATCTCCAACCATCCTCATATTCCATCTACATTTCCCCTTTCATAGTTTTTAGTGCTTTTTAGCAGATAAATTTAATATACATATCAATCAAATAGAAGTGCACTTTAATGTTTTTGGTGGATCTTGTAGGGACCAACCCATATATATATATATATATATAAATATATATATATTATATATATATATATATAATATATATATATATATATATATATATATATTGGGAACTCAAAATTTATCAAGCACTATTTAACACATCGCTGAATTTCACTTCATTGAAGATATCATCTAATTTACATATAATTAACTAAATCCATAATGAAGTCATACAAATGAATATTATAACAACATAGGTACCGTTCACAAGGAGGTGAGATTCAAATTTAACTTTCCGCTAATTTCCCTCCTTTGTTGTCGGTTGCCTCCAAGTGTGAATGTCGACGTGCTTAATCTGAATGCAATGACCAACTAGTTGACCTCCCAACCTACTCCTTAGGTACTCTCCTGCCCCACGAACCCCCGAGCTGCAATGGGATTGTACAATGGAGGAATGTATTAGTTGGTTGAGAAGAGGACTCTTTGGCTCAAGAGTCCCCTCTCCAAAGTCCTCTATCTCATCAAACTCACTATAGCTCATAGTCATTACTTTGACATAGTCTCATCCATCCAACAATAGGGTAAATAAAAAGTCATTTCTCCCATGGCCTGCCCCTTCTTTTATAGGGATCTTCATAGGTGACACTTGACATTTCATGTATAATTAATTATTTTTGTTAATCCAATAGTTTGATTATTCACTCACCCATGTCTCACTCTCTCATCAAGGATCTCCAAATTATTTACTTAAATTTTAATTTGAAAATAATATTTTTTTTACCTCAACAAGATTCCTATTTCTTCTCTTAGTTGTCTCTTGATCCCCTTTTTTACTCCTTAATTTGTGTTCATTACTAAAATCAATTGATACGTTAAGATTTGATCCCCTATCTACTCCCTAATTTAACTCAAGTTATCTCTTAGATGAATATTCTTGTGTTGGTTGTTGCCACATGGAGGTTCTTTAAATTTCTCTAACATTTAATCTATTAATCTTATTTTAATTCACCATCCTCTTATTTTAATTAGGTTTAACTATTTTAGGATTAATATACATCCTTACATTTATGCCCATCTTTCCCCTTTTTACCTAATTAATTTACATTATCTACCTAATATTTTCCAACATGGGAAGGGTAGAGCTTTTAAGGTAAGATATTTTATTTCCTCGTATGATTCTCTTAACCCAAGTTTTATTCTTGATTTAATTATTTCGGTTTCTAACATCAATTAGGTTCTTGATGTGAATTTGCATAGTTTTTCATATCTTGATTATATTTATTAATTTATTTACTTTTAATGATTCCAATGGTGCCAAGTTTGGTGGTGCCCTTCAAGAAATTCCCTTTAAGTTCCAAGGGTGTCACGCCTAACAGTTTATTTGTGATGCTAAGGGTGCCAAGTTTGTTGTGCCCTTCAAGAAATTCCCTTGAAGTTCCAAGGATGCCACTGCACTTGCCCTTCAAAAATTCAGTGACTACAAGGGGAAAGTATAGGTGCAACGACATAGACCACTATCATCTCTTATGCTGCCTGCTATAGTGAGACTAATGTTGTCGGGGATCAAGGAATCTACCTTGATGCACGTCCCCCCCAGTAAAATCCTCATGAGCGACCCAACTTTGGGACCTTCCCCCATGACCTCGTGATCTTCAAGGGGAAGGTATTTCAATCTTTCCAGGCCATGTCACGACGAGAGTGCTAGTGGGTGAGACCAAGGACACTGTCCCACCCCTCCCATGCATTTCCATCCAATTGTACAACCCCATCACCCATATGTAAGTCATTTGGCCAAGCAACTAAATTGTGCCTGCAGCCACTAACATATCATCAGAATATAGATAAATATATATAACAGGTTTCAAAATTGACTTAGAATTTCAAAGACAAAATATAATTTTCATCAAACCAGGTTTCGTCAACTCATCATATGCGAGTGCTTCTGGTGGTTTCCTGACATACTCAATCATCATCAGTAACAAGGTTTCTTAGTGTTAGTCATTGTCATAATAGCATCATCAACATCACCTAGTCATTTGCATCATTGTTCATTGTGAACTAGAACTAATGCAAGTAGGTAACATAGGGGACACATCTATCATGACTATCATCATCATAACATCAATGGAAACATACATATCCATCAAAGCTATCAGCATCATAACATCAATAGAAAACATACATATCCATTAAAGCTATCATCATCATGATATCAATAGACAACATACATATCCTTTACTGCTATCATCATCATAAATCCAGTAGAGACTAACCATAACCATTTATGCTACAATCATCATAATATCAATAGAGAACATGCATAACCATTGATGCTACAATCATAATAATATCAAAGGAGAACATACTTGAACACCATAACCACTAAGAATAGAGTCATGTGTCCAGATCTTAAACCTGAGGTCCTCAAAGAATAAAGTGTGGGCCTTAGGGCTAAATAAATGTTAATGTCATATCCATGTTAGTCGATTAGAGTGGGGAACTACATATCTCTTTAATGTTTGAGGTTTTGTTTCTTCCTCGTTTGATCTCTTTGAACTCACTTCCTCAATTATGGCCAATATCCAACAATCCTCATCATCCATCTACATTTGGCCAATCCCCAACGATCCTTATCATTCATCTACATTGCCCCTTTCATAGTTCTAAGCTCATTAGTGTTTATAGATAAATTTAATATACATCTCAAATCAAAAAGAGTGTAACTTTATTGTTTTGGTTGCTTTATTTATAGAGTGGATCTCTTTGATATTTGAGGTGCAATTTCTTCCTCGTTTGATTTCTTTGAAACCACTTGTTCAAATCAAATCAATTATCAACTTCTTGGTCAATTTCTAGTTTTATATTTATCAATCATGGGTGGTAGCGGGATAACTAACTTTTTCTTCTCACCATCTTTTAATTGTACAATTATGAAAAAATACTTATCTTCTTTGAAAATCACTTTTTTTTTTCTATAAAAACTTTCTCACCAAAAAATTCCCCTCATTTGTGGTAGTGGGATAACTAACTTTTTCTTCTCATCATCTTCTAATTATAGAATTATGAGAAAATATTTATCGTCTTTGAAAATAACATTTTTTCTCTATACAAACTTTCTCACCAGAAAATTCCTTGAAATTACAAATTTTCATGGGTACCACATGTAAATAGGCTCGTTAGCGTTTGTAGACAAATTTAATATATATCTCAAATCAAATAGAGTGTAACTTTATTGTTTTGATAGCCTTATTTATTTATAAAGTGGATCTCTTTAATGTTTGAGGTGAAGTTTTTCCTTCATTTGATTTCTTTGAAGTAAATTTCTAGTTTTAGATTTATCAACCATGTGTAGTAGGGGATAACTTTTTCTTCTAATCATCTTTTAATTGTATAATTATGAGAAAATACTTATTTATTTCTTAAATAATATTTTTTTTCTTGTACAAACTTTCTCACCAGAAAATTCCTTAAAATTACAAATTTCCATGGGTACCACTCGTAAATAGTATTCTTATATTTTAAAAAATTTACCTAGAATATTAATTCCTTTTCTAGTAAAATTTATTAGGTTCCCTTTGATTTTGTAGCTTTGTACCACTCGTAAATAGTTATTTTATTTATTTTATTTAAATTTACCTAAAATATTAATTCCTCTTCAATTCCTCTTCAAGTAAAATTTCAAGTGTTCCCTTTGATTTTTAGGCTTTAAGGTTTTTTTTTTTTTTTAATAGTTTTTTTTTTCATTTTCAAAGGTCTTTTTCTTCCTTCAGTTTCCCTCCCATCTCTCATGAGCCGTGGCCAACTTGCCATGTATCTCATAATTGGGTTCCCTCTCTTTTAATAGTCTATGGTGTTGTCTTCATTCTTTTCTGGTTTGCTAGCTCCTGCCCTACCATCCTACCATGTTTTATTGATGGCGGCTCTTTTCATTTCCGTTCCTACCTTGCCATCCTACCATGTTTTGTTTTATTGATTGTGGCTCTTTTCATTTCCATTCAGGTATGTTTTGTCTTTGTGAGACCATTCAATTACCACGTTTTGTTTTATTGATTGTGGCTCTTTTCATTTCCGTTCAGGCATCTTTTCTCTTTGTGGGACCATTCAATTAGTGGTTTTATTTAGATTGGGTTAAGAGGTGTATTTTATAACCTATTATAAAGGATGTGCAAGTATGTCATGTTTAATAAAATAATAATAAAAAGAAAATAATAATGTTTGGTCCAAAAAAAAATGAAAATAACCATATATAAAAGAACTACAATACAATTTAACACAAAAAATTGAAAATCCTCTTTAAAAATCTTTTAATATTTCTTTTAATTAAATATTTGTAAAATTAATCGTTAAAAAGAAAGATTATACCTTATATTAAAATTTGTAAAGACATAAATATTTTCACATCAAAATTGTAATATTTGAAAATATTACT
>APFE030889411.1:29668-46401 GCA_000404065.3 Pinus taeda | reverse complement strand
ATTATTATCAAATCTATTATTAATACTATTAACCTTTATAGAGACGATTTTTCAGTAAAAATCACATCGTAATTTATTTGTGGACGCGTTTTGAACCAATCTTCTCTATAAATTTGATATGGATCAGAAAAGCCTAAATTTCGCAATTATTAATAATATTAGATTTAATAACTTTGAATTAATAATTTGAAGAAAGGTTTACATTTCTAAGGATTTGATTTCTTTTGGCGTATGATATGTATGACATATCCAGAGCTAGATGGATCTAACCTGCCACTTATTTTTCTTTTAGATAGAAAGAAAGAAAGAAAGAAATTATTTTAATGTGCACGAGGCTAAATATAGCCTATGGGACAGATTGCTTTTTCATTTGCTTGATGCATTCGACCCTTTTTTTGTGAAGCTTACAATAAATGCTCCTAGCTTCTCGACCAACCCCTCACAAATAGATTATCCCAAGAGCTAGCTGCCAGCATATTTGCATAACTTTCTCTGTTGTCTTTGAAAACCTCACATTCTAAAATGAAATGTTTTTCTGTTTCCACTTTTCTGGAAGAACAAAAATGTGTACTCTTTCCTCCCACACTTCTTTCGACCTTTTCCAGCACCATGTTTCACAACAAAGTTGATGAGAATTAGTCCTTAACTGAACAATAAGAATTTTGGCTCTCCAAGAGATATTGGCCTCTATGTATGCTTTTGGTTGATGACTAGGAGTGGGATTAAACACTTCAATATAGTAATTTTTCTTCCTTCCTAGCTCATTATCCCAAGTACGCTTGTGAAACTTATCCATAACAATTTTTTTTATCACTTTTATGTTTATGAGACACACGTTCAAGCAAATACCTCATTTACTAAACCATTTGCTATTTTGCTACATCCAAGTTTTTTTGTTTTTGTTGTTGTTGTTGTTGTTGTTTTCTTTTTTTTGTTTTTGTATTTGTTAAATATATTTTCTTGTTGGTTAATTTCATTGCTTAATTTTTGTTTAATCTGTTGCATAATATGTCATTAAAGACAACCTTAGGCCATCTACCATATTCCATTTGCTCAATTTTTTTTTAAATTCCTTATGACTGCACCATAACAATTTCTTCAATAGGAGCAGCCCTTGTTTCACTTAACAAGATAGCATAAGGAACTACACTTTTAATCTTGAATTTGTTTGTAATCAAATGCTTCTAAATTTTCTCAATTTGTCTCCACTGCATGTCGGATGTACCATTGGCTCATAGTTCACAACCATAAAGAATCATCAAAATCACTAGAAGCCCAAAAAGAGTTTGAGTGTTTTTCCAGTCCCATAACTCTACCTCTGTACACCTATTTTGAAAAGCATAAAATGATTTCCAACCCCCCAAAGTTATTTTCTTTCTGCAACCATCCTAACTTAGATTTTTGTTCAAGTAAATTCCGAGGTATTTGTAATCCGCAACTTCTTCTAGAATGTTGTCTTCAAAGTAGAACATATGATGGTTATGTTTTCTTTTCTTAGAGAAAACAACTACTTTCGTTTTGTTGATATTGACTTGCATACCCACACTTTTACAAAAATGCTCAAGGGATAGTAAGTGTTCTTGCAAACTGAGATTCGATTTAGCAATCGGAATAAGGTCATTTGCATACAAAAGAAGTCTTATAAAAAACTTGCCCAAATAGATACCATCACCCTCTTGCAAATTTAAGCACTCCTCAAGCTTGTTGATATATAAACCAAAAAGGGTAGGAGACAGTGCTTGACCCCAATATCTCTTCTAAAACTTTAAATGCCCACTGAAGTTCTAATTTTGACTTTCACCTCTTCATACAACCTATGCACAACTGCTCTCAAACGTGTATGAACCCAAAGTTCCTCCATTCTTTGCCAAAGCTTATCCCTAGAAAATGAGTCAAACACTTTTCTGAAATCAACAAAGGAACAAATGACTTCTTCCTTTTTCTCCCAAACCTTTTCAATGATATGCCTTAAAGTTATACAATTATCAACTGTGGAATGTTTAGGTCTAAAACCTGCTTGCCTTTTAGCGTTCTTATCTCTTTCTTCTACCCACTTGCTAATTTTATTTTCTAGCATGCTTCCAAATATCTTTGCAAACAAGGGGTTTATCATGATGGTCCTATAATTGGAGGGATTATTGATGTCGCCGCTCTTGAAAATAGGCATTGCCACACTAGTTGTCCAATGTGTGTGGAGCCCCCTTTGTATGATGGTGTTGAAAATTTTTGTAATGTGAGGTACAAGGATCTTTGAGCCCCACTTTAGATATTATGCTTGGAGTTCAGCTAAGTCTTTTGCTTTTCCAACACCAAACTTCTTGATACACATATCTACCTCTTTCACTGTAAAGAGTTCAGTATCAGTGTTGACCGACTGGGGAGGGTCAACCTTGGGATCGTGCTCATAGAGTTGTCTTGCATATTCAAACCATTTAGAAGTTGTAATACTATTTCCAGTTTGTATATTTTTTGGTTGTAGCTCCTTCCAAAATAATTTGGAATTATTTTTCCCTAGGAAGATTAGTTCTTCCCTCCTTGAAACCATGAAATCGACCTTTTTCTTACTTAATATAACTGCTTGTAAGATTTGAGCTTTATGTTATTCTTGTTTGACTCTTTTCACATTTTCCTTGCCTATTTGCATTCCTCGTCAAACCAAGCATTAAACAAAAAGCAATTTGTTTCATACTTCTTAATTTTTTCTCTTTTGCACTTTGCAAGTGCACATTGAATTAAATGTGTTAATTCATGACTCTGAAGGTCGTGAATTGTGATTTTCTCCTCCTCGAAGAGCCTCTCTAGCATCTTTTGAAGGTATTACAATTTTCTGGAGTCAAAGAAATTCTACCCTATGGGAGATTTTGTTGGACATTTTGAATTTTTTACTCTAATTGTTTCTTTCCAATCCAAGAGAAACATAAATAAATTGGTTTGTGATCTAATTTTAAGTCCAATAGTTGATCTTCAATCAAAACTTCCTCCATTTTCTCATACAAGCCATGCGAGCAAATTACATAATCTATTACACTTGCTCCATCGTAAGTATTGCAAGTGAAATTACTGGACTTTACCCATCTAGTCAAGCCATTACAAATGACTAAATCAAAGGCCCCACAAAGAGTAAGCAATTGTTCATCAAAGAGATTGTAGCCCTTGTCCTTTGAAATTCTTTCCCACTGATGATTAGTCTCTTCTATAAGCCAAATAGGGTTGCAATCATCTTTACATCAAAGAATGCTAGCTTGCTCACTTGCAGTCCTAGCATTGAGATCACCCACTATAACGCCTTCACCTAGCCGCTAATATATTGCAATCTGTTTTTAAGGTTACAAATGGATCTTTGTGGTCAAGCCCTATACCTTTGTAGATTTTTTAAAATTGCAACGCAAAATAGCATGCTGCAATTCTGATGTGGTTTCTATTTGCTGATATTTTCAACCAAATGAATTTCTTATTTGAGTCTTCTTTTTCTAACTGAATAAGAAAACCTTCTTTCTCCCTTACTAAAACCATGATACCACCGTGCCATTTTCCATTCCCTATTGCCTTGTTCCACACTACCATCTTCCAGTATCCTTTAAACAAAGGTGTCTTGCACCCTTCATGCTCATGTGTTTCTATGAGGCAAATTATATATCTATCTTTCACAATAGGCCCTAACCAAGGTCCTCGTCTCCATGGGTAACCTCTGCAGTTCCAACAAACTAATCTTAAGGAAACTTGGGATTTGATTGCTATTTATTTTACATGCAAGACTCACATTTGAGTCTTTTTCCCTACTTTCCCATGCTGACCTTGCTTCCTGATTTCTTGTTGAAGAGTTGTTGCTTCTTCTTTATTACCATCTTGCTGCTCTGTTTTGGAAGGAGGTCCAAATCGCACTATCGCAACTTTTCCTTTATAAATCCAAGCTCTCTTGCATTCATCTCTTGTTGCCCTAACCTTTAACATTTCCTCCCTCCTTTCCTCTTGTTGTTTTACATTTAAATATTCTTCTATGAAAAAGTGAGAACCCCTCAAGAAATGCTTCTTGCTCAGAATGATATATTTATCACGCAAGCTAGGCATGATGATTTTTATGGGCTTGGCTCTCTCACGTTAAACTTACCCACCCTCCATGCTTGGCATAGTTGTCCTTTCCATAGCAACTTGTCTTTCAAGAAGTCTCTTGCAAGGTCAAGAGTACATTCATTTTTCCCATAGTCTTTCACCCCTTTAATAATTATGTTTGGTGCTCTATTTTGTCTTTCCTTGCCTTCTCTATTTTGCATGTTTTCAACCTGAATGTTTGTTTCCCCTTCCTTATTAGCAGAATTGCTAATATCTTTAGCCCAAGTTTTGGAAATTTTGGTGGAATCTCCTTTCCTTTCTTCTCTTGCTTTCTCTTCATGATTGTCTATTTGGGCAATCATTTTCCCTTTATCCTTGGATGATTTTGCATCCACCATCTTCGTACATTTGGCTACATATTTCTTTATGTTTTGCACATCTGCCTTCATACGTTGCCATTTTGTCTTCCATATTAGGAGAACTCCCTGTAGCAATGCCACTTGTTCTTTTAAAACTTTATTGCTTTCTGCTAAATCCTTGTTCTCAGTTGTTATTAGATAAATTTTATGATCTCTTTCCTACTCTTTAGCTTCTAAAACCTCTAACCTTTGTTTTTCATTTAACAATTCTTTCACATAAAGATCAAATGACCAGCTAAGAGGTGTGGATGTGGGACTATATAAGGTAGAATCATCAAGGACTTTTCCTCTAGACTTCTTGTTGCCACGTGCTTGTAGAGGGAACTTGTTTGAATGCTTTTTGCAAAGGGCTAGAGTACTTTCTTTTTTAGACCGTTTTTTCCTTGTCTGCTCCCATTTTAGACGAGTTAGTCTTCATTCTAAAATGCCCCGATATTGTTTGGCATTGACCCAAACCCAATTCCTAGCTTTGGTGGATGAAGCAATTTTCACTTGTTTTAAATCATTTGTCTCCACATGTTCTAAAATTTCTTGTCCAGTTGTCATGTTTGAATGCATTTTTCATCCACCCTGTTTTGAGAAAGATGTAGGTCTATAAAATGCCAAGATTACTTTGCACTACTCTCCACTTTTCAGGTTATTGCTGCTCCCTGCTTAGGATACAGGCTACTCCTTGTTTGATGCTCGATACTTATGCTGCATAAAAACTCCCTGCTCTCATGATGCGCACTGTTCACTACTCACATTGTTGTCCATGCTACTGACCACACTACTCACACTGTTGTCCACACTACTCGTCAACAAAAAACTTCAAAGATAAAAGTAATAGCCAATCGGGCGACCCAGAGCTCGACATCCATCATTTTAATCCTCGCTCCTCAACGATCCCAACTTGGTTAAGGCATAACGCTTGTCAATTTATATGAGCAGCCTGTTTCTAGTTTTTGAAATCAAAACCCTGTAAGTGAGTCTAAGCAGTTTGATGGGCTTCGATACAAACGAACTAGAAAGAAAGTGAAATGAATTTTCGCTTGCAAAATGCGCGTGGAGACATAAGAGACACCCACAGTCATTAAATCCATGATTGATGAGTCGATTTTTCTCATTATGTGATTCTTTTGATGGTGGTGTTATTCAACAATTCCATTCGTCGTTTCAGGGTTTCTTTACTATGTAGGAATCTTGAAAGCACCATGGCAAAAGCTTGCAGTCAAAATGGAAAGCAAACCAAAGCTAAGGTATCCGAAGGTCAGGAAGTAGAGGGCAACCAAAACCCCAATTCAAGATTCTTCTTGGAATCACCAAGATAGCAAACCCACCTAATTGGCCAACAATTTATCAAATTTTCAAATATGTGGACTATCCTAAGAGCACAAGTGTTGTCAATGTGGTGAAAGTGGATGGATACACTAATGATGAAGATCTTCTTAAAGGTGACTTGGACTTTGAGGTGTTTGAAGGCATGAGAAGGTCATGTATTTACCATGTAGCATCCAAGGTAGTCATTCCACCCTATCACGACATGGTGAAATGGATAATTGGCCATATTCAGCTTGAGTCTTGCACCATTGTGAGCAATAACAATATACTTTTCCATTCATACGAGTTACAAAATATCGCCAATATGTATAAATCTCATGGTCCCAGAGATCCATTTAGCTAGAGGCTTCATAGATAATCATGTGAGGGAGAAATCCCAACTGATTAGGAAAATGCCAAAGGGGTTTTATCCCACTATTCAACTCCACCTAGCTTACATACTTATAATCTCACGTAAATCTCATATATAATATTAGATAAACTATTTTTGTCTAATATCTAAAATATTTAAGATTTTTAAAAAATAACTAAATAAAGGGTCTTTAAAAATATTTGATTCCAGACTTTTGTGATTTATATTTATGTTTGAAGCTTGCTTTTAGATCAATCACATCAAAAAAAAATTCTAGAATATTTTCACTGACTGTTGAACTAGTTAACAGTACAAATTGTTTTTAATACTATCTTTTAATCTTAATTGTTATATTCATTAGCACTAACAACTCTTCTTTAATTATAACTGTTTTCTCTTCTAAGTCTCAACAAAGCTTACAATATAGATCAATTCTAAAAATTGTTTTACTTCTTAATACCAATGTATTAAAACTCCAACTCCACCTTGGAAACGGTCAAGGGTCGACTCTGACTCCGACTTCGTACCGACTCAGCTGGTTTGATTTCAATGACTCGGTCATTGTAAAAAATACATTAAATATTTATTCTTTTATAAAAAAGAAAAACATAATTTTAAAGATTTTCATTCATGTTTCCAAAAACAAAGCTTTAGAATATAGATATAAAACAACATATGATTAAAGTAGGCTCATTAATATATCCATTATAACGAAATGGCACCCAGTGCACTATCCAATACATACATGATGATGATATATAGATCCAAACAAAAACACATAACCAATGAGGCTAGAAATGGCCTCTACAACAAAAGTAAACTGTGAAACATCACTAGTCACCACTGACCATTACTACTGGCTACTGATAGAGGAGCCAACATCATCTAGCTCAACCTCTGAATCAGAGTCAGTCAAGGAAACCCATGGTTGTTCCTCATCATCATCTCCAACTACAACTATAGTAGTGGTAGAACTAGTAGTCTGTGCAATAGTTGCACGCTGAGATAGATGAGATATGTGCTTTCGTCGTGGCTGAGCAGAGGAAGCATCTGCAACTGGAGGACTTGGGGCTGGGCCTGAGGCTGGTACAAGTGGATCTACATTCAACTAAACATTTTGTTCAATTGATGCCACCATCTATAAATCCAAATCAAGATCCTCATCAGAATCAAACTCTATTGGATGACCCTCCACTACCCAATCTGATGTTGGATCAATATCTTCCAACACAATGGGATCTGAATCAGGTTTTTTGTTCAGCAATTGGTTGCATCTGAGCCGGAGGTTGTATTGGACATAGACTAGATCATTTAACCATTTTTTATCCAAACTATTTCTCTTCTTCGTGTGAATGCTCTCAAAGACAGACCAATTGCGCTCACACCCAGTAGCACTGCAAGTTTGACTCAAAATACGAATTGCAAACTTTTGCAATTGAGGAAAAATGGCTACCAAAAAACTCCCACTATGCTACAAAAAACATCATAGTGTAATGAGTTAGCTCAACTTTCATGTGTTTGATGAACAATGTGTTGCATCCTTACCTAGACAAGTTTGTGATAGTGTTTATTGATGATATATTAATATACACCAAGAATGAGGAAGAGCATGTAGAGTACCTAGTAGCAATGTTGAGATTGTTGAGAGAGCATCAGTTGTATTCCAAGCTCAGCAAGTGCAATTTATTTTAGTCTTAGATTCACTACTTGGGACGTGTTGTTTCCAAGGAGGGGATAACATTGGACCCGAAAAATATCAAAGCTATCATGGAGTGGCCAACTCTAGGAATGTGGATGAGGTCAGATCATTCATGGGACTAACAAGTTATTACGGGTGATTCATCAAAAATTTCTTAAGGATTGACTATGTTATTACATCTTTGCAAAGGAAAGGGAAGAAGTTTGAATGGGCTAAGGAGTGTGTAGTGTGTTTTGAGCTCTTGAAGCATTTTCTTACAAATTCTTTAGCCTTGAAGATTGCAGATCCCAATAAGGAGTTTGTGGTTTGTACAGATGCTTATAAGGAAGGACTTGGTGGAATCCTAATGCATGAAGGGCGGGTGGTTTTTTATCAATCAAGGAAGTTGAATGAGCATGAGAAGAACTATGTGACTCATGATCTTGAGTTGGCAGCCATCATTCTTGCATTGAATATGTGGATACATTATCTTCTTGGTAGGAGGTTTGTTCTGATGAGTGATCATAATAGGCTAAGGTAATTGTTTGACCAACCCATTCTGAACACCAGGCAGGCTAGATGGTTGGCTGTCCTCAGTGACTTTGACTTTGAGATCAGGTACATCAAGGGCAAGGAGAACAAGGTTGCAGATGCTCTTAGTAGGAGAGTGCAGGTGAATCACATTTTAACTGTGAGCTCTTATGGGACAAATTTGTAGGAGAAAATCTTGCATGTAGGGCAGCATGATGATAGGTATCAACAACTGAAGCAAAGATTGTGATAGCAGGGTGAAGGTGATAGGAATGAAGAGTATCACCTCATGGCATATGACTTGGTGAGATTCAGGAACATGATTTATATGCCGATAAAAGTGAGCTCAAGAAGTTTATCTCGAGGGAGTTTCATGTTAAGCCATATTTAGGCCACTCGGGATACCAAAAGACTTTAACATTTGTTAAGAATTTTTATTATTGGCAGAGTCTGTGGAAAGAGGTTGCTGAGTTTTTTACAAGATATTGGGACTTTCAGCATGTGAAAGCGTAGTGTAAGCATCCAGCTGGTCTATTGCAACCTATTCCAATTCTATAATGGAAATGGGAGGTCATTTCCATGGACTTCATTACAGGTTTGCTGAGGACATCGAAGCAAAATGATTCTTTCATGGTTGTGGTTGACAAGTTGAGCAAGGTAGCTCACTTCATTGCAATGAATTCTATGAATTCAGCTAGTTAGGTAGCTCAAATCTTCATCAGGGGTGTAGTGAGGTTGCATGGTGCTTCCAAGAAGATTATATCAGACAAAGATGCCAAGTTCACTTCTAAGCTTTGGAAGTAGTTGTTTGTAGGCTTGGGACAGAGTTAGCTTTCAGCACAACTTATGATCCACAGAAAAATAGACAAACAGAAATGGTTAACATGATTCTTGAGGATATGTTGAGGTATGTCATGCATCCAAAGAGGAAGTGAGAGGAGTATCTTCCATTGATAGAGTTTGCATATAACAATGGGTATCAAGAATCCTTGAGGATGAGTCCATTTGAGGCTCTTTATGGGTGGAATTGTAATACTCCTATCAACTGAAGTGATCCATATGACCTAATATATAGAACATCAATGTCGGCTATAATAAAAAAAGAAAAAAAATTATGCTATGCATTTTTAATTAGTTGTCCATATGACCTAATATAATTTCAAAAAATATGTGAGTAAAATGTTTAAACGTTATATATTGTATGTTGTATAAAATAAAATATCCAATGTGAGCTATTAATGAAATATGTTAATATGTATTAATATTGGCATATAATTAAAATATATTAATAAATAAAAAAAGCATTTTAATGTGCGTTGATAAAATGGCTCAATACACATATTATGTAATCTCTATAGTATTCAAAAATACAATTTAAACAATTAAAAAATGCATGTTTTTTGCTCTCTAAAATAAGTGTGCATATTATGAAATCTGATCCCTCTTGGCTCATGTTAGATCCGTGCTTCAAATGGATCTATGTTGGTTATTCTAAATATCAGATTATTTAAAACTGTTTCCTTCTGAGAACTCACTTCACACATTATGGATATTGAGAACATCTTAACATGCCTAAAAATTAAAGTGGGAATCTGGAGAAAGTTGAAATTTAATGTCTCAGTTCGCAAATTATGATGATGCAATTCCTAAGACAAACGAGAAAATTACCTGAAATTTTATTATGTTGGTTCTTGTCAAAAAAGGGGTACAAATAGCAGTGCAGTATTATTTGGCAACAGATTTCACTTTCTTGCTTAATGATTTGCTATCTTAAACTCAAAATAATGTTCATGTGTCTCCTCTTTGGCAGGCATGGTATGATCCTAGAGTCATCTCGATTGATAGGAAGCCCCATCAACCTTCCTGTGCTTGCAAGTTTTATGTGAAATTTTATCGTGCTTGTATAGAAGATGTGCTTGATAGTGAGCACAGGCCACTAGTTGCAAGCAAGAAAAAAAAACTTGGGATTGAGAAACTTAGTGTTTTGCAAGCACCATATCAGTTGAATGTGCAGCCCAATCTGACTGACAAAGTAGAGTTTTGGGGTGGAGATTCTTCATCACTACGTATGCCAGCACTTATTAATGAATCTATAAAATCACAGATTTCAAAACTCATTTCATCATTTGTTAAACAGCGAATTGTTGCTGAAATCAATTTAAGACTATTGAAGGAAAGCGATCTTCATGGATATATGCACGAGGATGATACATTTTACATCAGTGACCAGGAGGATCATGATAACTTGTTTGGTCGAAAATTTCAAAGGAAAGAAGATGGCAATTGTATTCTGATTGAGGAACAAGAAACCATGATAGCTATGCAATCCAATAAACATTCAAGATATGTTGTCTTTTGTGCGGATAATTTGTATACATCTTAGTTAAGTTTACAACCAGATGAGAATGGAGCTTCAGGGCAGTTTCTAGGAAGTCAAAGAGACCTAGAGAGTTTCAAGGTGGAAGTATTTGCTTGAGGAGGTCTGAAAGACTTAAAAGAAAGAAGAATCTTGTATCTGAAGTACAAAAGAACAAACCAGAAAAGAAACATTATGGAAGAAATCAAGGGTTTACTGGAAAGTCAAAAAAACTTAAGCAGCATCAGCGTAAAGATGATTTCGCAATCAAATGCCCATCACATGCCTCGAGGAAGAACCACAAAGATATTGCTTCCTCTGGGGAGTCCCGCCATTTACTAGCACAAGGCGAAGAAATTGAATATGCTCAGCAGAAACAAAAAATTGTAGTTCGGGAAGATCCACATCAAAGAGATTGAGAAATCCCCACATTGAGACAGTTGACTCAAGGAAGTCCAAGTGTTTATGTGAACATGGCAAACAATTTGAAAATGGACATAAAAGCCATATTGCTACTCAGGTAGAAGGAAATGAGCAAAGAGAGAAAGAAAACATGGGGAAACAATTATTGACAGAGAAGGTGGAAGAGTCCGTTGCTACAAAATGTAAGGGGATTGATGTGAATAGTAAGAAACCATGTCAAGAGATTAATACTACAGATATTAAGGAGATCAATACTATGAGTGAGACACAGGAAGTGACTGCAGGGATGTTCGATATGAATGAATCTAGAGGAATAATAAGCAATACAAACTCAGGGATTTCTACAAAATCAGATAACTCAAATAGTGAGATTGAAATTTCAAAATATCTGAAGGACAGAGTGAAGCATAGAGGGGACATTCCACATGCAGCAATGTTTCCATGTTCAAGGAAAGGTGACAATAATCTCAATCTTAGTCTAGGGAGGAGTAATATTCATTTCGAGTCTATTTTAACAAGTAAAGGGGAATTTGCAATGAAAGGTTTAGTGGAGGATAATGTGAAAGAAATGTTTCAACATTTCTCTAGAAGCACAGAAATTAATAAACCATCGGCTCCTTTCTTGGCTAGTTGTTCAATGGTAGAGAAGAAAGTTGAGATCCATGACGATATGATATCTGACTTGAGGATCAATGGCGATGGCTTGAATTTTAGTGGCACTATAGAAGAGGATAACTCAGTTCTTAAAAGTTTCTGGATGGAATGGATCATGCTTTCTATAGAGATGGAAATAATCTCAGTCTTATCCTAGAGAAGACTAGTATTCATTGCAAGCCTATTTTAACATATAATGTGGAGTACAGAGAGATAGGTACAGTAGAGAATAACATGAAAGAAAGGCTTCAATGCCCTTTTTCATACATAGCAAATGAAATTAATAAACCCTCAGCTCCTATCTTAGCTAGATGTCCAATGATAGAGAGGAAAGCTCAAATCCATGGAGATTTGATATCAGATCTCAGGATCAATGAGGATTGCCTGAACTTTATTGGCATATTAGAAAAGGAAAACTTAGTCCTCAGGAATCTTTGGGAACAAATGGAGCATACTTCAGATGGGGATGAGAATAATTCTGATCTTAGTCCATAGAGGAGTAATGTTTGTTGTGGGCCTTTTTAACAGCTAAAGTGGACTCCACAAACAAAGATTTAGTGGAAAATAGCATAATAGACAGATTTCAACCTGAGTCTACAAGCACAATAGTTGAAATTGATGAATCCTCAGTTCCTATCTTGGGTAGATGTGCGATAGTAGAGAATAAAATGGAGGTCCATGAAGATATGATATATGATTTAAGGATCAATGAAGATAGCCTGAATTTCCATGCAATTATAAAAGAGGAAAACTCAGATTTGAAGGGCCTCTTGAAAGAAATGGAATAGATTTAAAATGGGGATGAAAATAGTCTCAATATTAGTACAGAGGATACTGATATTAATTGTAATCCTTGTCTGGTCCTTGAAGATCTGATATCTGATTTAAGGATCAAAGAAGATAGCCTGAATTCCCATGGCATTGTGAAAGAGAAAAACTCATATTTCAAGGCTCTTTCAAAAGAAATGTGGCAGATTTCACACAGGGATGAAAATAATCTCAATCTTAGTTTAGAGAGGACTAAAATTGCACATAAGCCTATTTCAGTCCATGAAGATCTCATATCTGATTTAAGGATTAATGCAGATGGCGTGAATTTCCATGGCATTATAAAAGAGGAAAATTCAGATTCTGAGAATCTTTTAGAAGAAATGGAGTAGATGTCATGTGAGGATGAAAATAATCTCAATCGTAGTCCAGAGAGGACTGATATTGATAGTGAGCCTATTTTGGTCCATGAGGATCTGAAATCTGATTTAAGGATCAATAATGCTCACAAGCCTCATTTGCCCCATGAAAATCTCATATCTGATTTAAGGATTAATGCAGATGGCCTGAATTTCCATTGCATTGTAAAAGAGGAAAATTTAGATTCTGAGAATTGTTTGGAAGAAATGGAGCAGATGTCATGTGAGGATGAAAATGATCTCAATCGTAGTCCAGAGAGGACTAATAGTGAGCCTATTTTGGTCCATGAGAGTCTGATATCTGATTTAAGGATCAATATTGCTCACAACCCTATTTTTGTCCATGAAGATCTCATATTTGTTTTAAGGATTAATGTAGATGGCCTGAATTTCCATGGCATTATAAAAGAGGAAAATTCAGATTCTAAGGATCTTTTGGAATAAATGGAGCAATTGTCATGTGAGGATGAAAATACACTCAATTGTAGTCCAGAGAGGACTAATATTGATAGTAAGCATATTTTGGTCTGTGAGAATCTGGTATCTGATTTAAGGATCAATACAGATGACCTGAATTCCCATGACATTATAAAAAAGGAAAATTCAGATTATTAGAATCTTTGGAAAGAAATGGAGAATATGTCATATGGGGATGAAAGATTTCAATCCTAGTCCAGATATGACTAATACTGATTGTAAACCTATTTTTACAGCTAAAAGTGAGTCCACAAAGAAAAACTTAACGGAAAATAACATCAAAAAAACATTTCAACAGGTCTCTGCAAGCATAGAATCTGAAAATGTTAAACCCTCAATTCCTATCTTGGCTAGATGGTCTACATTAGAGAAGAAAATTGAGGTCCATGAAGATATGATATCGGATTTAAGGATCAATGGTGATGAATTGAATTTTAATAGAAGAAAACACAGACCTCAACAATCTTTGGAAAGAAATGAGCAGATTTCACCTATGCATCTACTTCTATCAGCAAGCATGGTATGTGATAAAACTACCATACTTATCTGCTTGGAAATATTCTTCCTTATTTTTACTTTTAATACACTGCTGGTAAGTCTACTGATTTTATGTGTGTACTTTAGAATATGAAGGCATGTGATATGCTTTATGTGGTTACAATTCATGAAATCTAATAGTGCAAAATGCTTCCCACCTCCCCTTCCCTTCCCCCAAACCCACAGAAGATAAGATCTTCATGCACTTATGAATGGAATTTTTCAAACAGTGGTTGGAAGGATGTTCTTGAAATGGATAGAGGAAATTGATCTGTAACTTGCATGGTTGCTTAGATACAAGTGCACTTAACTGGCATTATTTCAACTTTCTAGCTATCAATGAACTAAGAGGCAAAAGATCCCATGGGAGGTTTCTGTTGTAGCATAGTTAATTACTCTTTTCTAAGTGTCGGCAATTTTATGGGTGGTGATTGGTTTTGCCATTATCGAATTTTATGATAAATTTGTTAATATAGAAATTGAAATTTCAGCAATTCCAAGTGGAACTCAAAGACGTGCAATGGCTTGAAAAAATGAAGAGATTACCTCATTTTTTTTTCCTTTTCCACATTTACTTCCATTTCAATGCAACTCTAAAAACTAGGGATTTCAACAAAGTAGGCTAGAATAAGATTTTCATGTACAATTTTTCTTCAATGTATATATTATCCAATGCATTCCATGTATACTAGCATTTTTTTCTATTTTCTTGAATCTTTCCATATTCATGATCTCATCTATCACCGTTATATTTCATATGTGAGTGTGAAGAATAGGACATGAAGAATATTTAGCAAGACTTCTGGAAAGGAAAATATTTCACTAGATAATGTTTGTTCCTCAGCATAGTAATAACTCGTAGAAACACACAATCATGGACAGTTACTGTTCAGCTCTGGACACGGTTCCAGACTAAAACTCCACTTATTATCCAATCTCCAACTACTCTTAGAAGTGGGTTACTGGGTGCAAGGATTCACAACCATATATATATATATATGAGTACAATTCAAAATATGATTAATATGAGTTCAATTAAAGAAATTAGCCTGGCAATAGGCAATGCAAGAGAGAAAAGACGCCGTTAGGCTTCTAAATCTGGAAATTACCATACATCTAATATTCAGTAGTCTCCAGATTATGTTGTAAGTGGCATGTGATTGCAAGGCACATCTTGGAGAAGACACTATGATTGCATATGATAGTTTTGAGAAATTTAAGGCATCCTGTCTTTTGAAGGGAAAAAAAAGGTCTGTAACTTTTGCTTGATTCCAGTTTTACTTGTAATTCTTCGGTGTTTTAAGCATTTTCCTTGCTTTGGTTTTCCCTACTTCTCAGTGGTTTCAGATAGGCCCCATCTTGCAAACATCAAAATACAGTAAAGCCTGGAAACCATGTGTATTCAGTTAAGAATGTGCTTCCAGCTTGTGAAAGCATTTTGGGCACCAGAGGCTCAACAGTTTCTGCCCTTTTTGGAGACCACTAAGGATATTTGTCTATGGTCTCAGCAGGCTATTGGATGTATATTCTATGTCTAACAAAAGCATTTAGAAAATAAGGGAAAATAAAGAGGTTTTCTGTTTGTCAAAAACATTTTCAGTCTATTATTGAGCAACTGCTTATGGTATGAGTTGTGTGAAGGAATGAGTGTTACCCGCCAAAAAGTGGGTGACCAATAAAAAAAAAAAATCTCGTCGTTATATCAACCATTTTGTAATCATCTGCTGTCAATTGATGTTTCGTGCATACTAATAAGAACCAAGGGATGATCTGGGTGATTGACTGATCTTGATTGTATTCTTGTTCCCTTACTTCACCTAGGAGGTTATCCTTTGACTCTAATCCAGTGGGAGCTCCTCTGAGACCTTAGGGTTTTAGGAAGGACACAATTGGGGATGCTTTGATTGAAGTAGGAAGGACACCACTGGGGACACTTTCCATCTTTCCCATTATTCCATTTCCATTATTTGGGCTGGTGGTCATTGGTCATAGGGATTGGCACCCTCTCATGCTCATGCTTGATTATGGACAATAAATCTTTGCCTTGAACGTTGATGTAGCGAAAATAGAGTTAAAAGCATAAGAAAACCATAATGAAATAAAAAGATAAAATGTAAAAAATAGTTCGGACATTTGATTAGCACGTGGCCAAAAGTGTAATATTCTGAATGGGGAAATTACGGGTATTTTCCTGAAATGCCTCTTGAACAACATATTCACAACCAAATTCTCATAAATTTAACAAAACATTGCCATGTAAACTAAAGTGATTAGCATGCGGCAAACAAGTACACGATAAACTGGAAAACAATCTCAAATTTATTGTTATAAGAAATGGGGTTACATGTAGATAAACTGGGAATAGATGAAACTAAAAGCTAGCCTCGAAGATAATCTGTTGCATTGTACTGGCCCTCCAAACTTACATAAACTGCACTACAAAGCTCTCTTGTGAATTTTGGATGAATTCACCTAGGGGAGATGGGTACTCGCCCAATCCGACTAAGTCACCCAAGGGTTTCTGTCCCGGGGATACAAATGAAATAGAGAACCGGGTTTTCAAACCTCTCACACAAGAAGAAATATCAAGTCCAAGATATCCTCTAATGGCCTCTTCTTTTATAGATCTGATGGACCCCTCTAGAAGCTCCTATTTTATTATTATTTTAATCATTGAGCACATTTCCCTCTTTTTATTTTAATTAAAAATATATTTTTTAATGTGGGAAAATGGTTAATTGGCCACCAT
>APFE030889411.1:11968-22908 GCA_000404065.3 Pinus taeda | reverse complement strand
AAGTGGAAGAACTTATCCGCTGAAGATTCCACATGGGAGGATGAGAATTTTATACAGAAGTATCCAGAACTATTCAAGTGTTGAGGACAACACTTTTTTGAAGGAGAGGGGCATGTTGGGTCCCCATAATACTAGTGTACCCCATTACTATTCTCATTATACCCCTTATTAATATTGTTGTGCCCCTATTGTCCCCATATTGTTATTACTATGCCCCATAGAATCCCTCTATTGTTATTTTTGTGGCTTTATATTATTATTGTTAGGTTGGTTGTGTTATATTGTGACTCCTTAGACTCCTATATATAGAAAGGAGGTTTTTCATTTGAATCATCCAAGAATTTTTCATTTGTGTAAAGTAAAAGAGGTTTCCCCCTCGAAGAGGCTAAATTCTAAGGTGTCCAACTATATTTCTATCTTTTTCTGAGCTAGTTTCATAACACTGTTACTGGGAAAATCTAGCTGCTTGGGAAACTAAGTATCTGCATTGGTGTGTTCTCCATCACCTCATCGACCTCCTCTTATCATCCACTAATGGAGCACCAACGACCAAAATTAAAACATAATTGATGGCTAAGATCATTTCTGGATCGATCCATGTGAGCTTCTAGATGATTCTCACCTTATCTCAATTAATACTGATTAATTAACCATATTTCCTAGTTTAGACTTAGGAAATATTTAAAAAATAGTTAATAATCTAATTATGATACTTCTAGACTAAATTTCTAGAAACGATTTTCGTGTTTTGGAGATCTCATGTATTCTAGTCCCTCCACCAAATTTCCTAGCTAGAACACATTCGATGCTACAAAAACGAATACTCACTCTTAGTGAGGAATGTGTTTTAGTGTTGCACATCCTACCACAAGACCCTGTCTCTGCATCATCTTCTATCACGTGTTGATGTTTGAATGCTACTGCGTATAAACCGTTGTGCAACTCTGATATATGCTGCTGCTGAACCCTGGTGTACTGCTACCAATACTACATCTATAATGCAACTCCCTCTCATTTGTTGTTGCTGCAACTGAGAATCATTCAAAGTAACTTGTCCATGCTACTCAAACGAGTTCTCCACCATACCCATCTTTTCTTTGAAATAGACGAACTTAGCTTTGCCTAGAGATTTTGCAAGTATATTTGCAACCTGCTCTTCTGTGGGAACATCTTGTAGCTGGACTGTTCCACATTGTACATAATCTCTGATGTAATGACACTAAATATCGATGGGCTTCGACATGTCATAAAACACTGGAATCTCAAAGAGCTTTATACAGAGTGAACATTGGAATTTCAGAGAGCTTTATGCAACTTTGATTATCACACTAGACATTGGTCGCCTCCATCCTTTGCCTAAACAAGCTTACTAGCATCTTCCGAAGACATATAGCTTCACACATAGTTGTGATGGCTGCAATATCCTCTGCTTTTGTAGTGCTTAATGCTACTGACTTATGCTTCCTGCTACACCAAGAAACCATCCCTGATCCAACACTAAAGTAGTACCTGGAGGTACTTTTCCTGTCCACTGAATTGCCTGCCTAATCTGCATTTGTGTACCCACAAAATCTGACATTCTAATGTCCCAAACAGGGTATTTTGCTAAATTTGCAAAAATCGAACTCAACCCAAATTTCAATACTAAATTATCATTCATTCAACAGAAGATTGCAATGTAAATTTGCAAATTATGATGATGTAGTTCCTAAGAAAAACGAGAAAATTACCTGAAATTTTATTATGTTGGTTCTTGTCACAAAAGGGGTACAAATAGAAGTGCAGTATTATTTGGCAATGGATTTCACTTTCTTGCTTAATGATTTGCTATCTTAAACTCAAAATAATGTTCATGTGTCTCCTCTTTGGCAGGCATGGTATGATGCTAGAGTCATCTCGATTGATAGAAAGCCCCATCAACCTTCATGTGCTTGCAAGTTTTATGTGAAATTTTATCGTGCTTGTATAGAAGATGTGCTTGATATTGAGCACAAGCCACTAGTTGCAAGCAAGAAAAAAAACCTTGGGATTGAGAAACTTAGTGTTTTGCAAGCACAATATCAATTGAATGTGCAGCCCAATCTGACTGACAAAGTAGAGTTTTGGGGTGGAGATTCTTCATCACTACGTATGCCAACACTTATTAATGAATCTATAAAATCACAGATTTCAAAACTCATTTCATTATTTGTTAAACAACACATTGTTGCTGAAATCAATTTAAGACTATTGAAGGAAAGAGATCTTCATCACTATATGCATGAGGATGATACATTTTACATTAGTGACCAGGAGGACCATGATAAATTGTTTGGTCGAAAATTTCAAAGGAAAGAAGATGGCAATTGTATTCTGTTTGAGGAACAAGAAAGCATGATAGCTATGCAATCCAATAAACATTCAAGATATGTTGTCTTTTGTGCAGATAATTTGCATACATCTCAATTAAGTTTACAACCAGAAGAGAATGGAGCTTCTGGGCAATTTTCTAGGAAGTCAAAGAGACCTAGAGAGTTTCAAGGTAGAAGTATTTGCTTGAGGAGGTCTGAAAGACTTGAAAGAAAGAATAATCTTGTATCTGAAGTACAAAAGAACAAACGAGAAAAGAAACATTATGGAAGAAATCAGGGGTTTACTGGAAAGTAAAAAAAATTAACCAACATCAGCGTAAAGATGATTTCGCAATCAAATGCCCATCACATGCCTCGAGGAAGAACCACAAAAATATTGCTTCCTCTGGGGAGTCCTGCCATTTACTAGCACAAGGCGAAGAAATTGAATATGCTTAGGGGAAAAAAAAAATTGTAGTTTGGGGAAGATCCACATCAAAGAGATTGAGAGATCCCCACATTGAGACACTTGACTCAAGGAAGTCCAAGTGTTTATGTGAACACGGAAAACAATTTGAAAATGTACACAAAAGCCATATTTCCACTCAGGTAGAAGGAAATGAGAAAAGAGAGAAAGAAAACATGGGGAACCAGTTATTGACAGAGAAGGTGGAAGAGTTTGTTGCTAGAAAATTTAAGGGGATTGATGTGAATAGTAAGAAACCATGTCAAGAGATTAATACTATAGATATTAAGGAGATCAATACTATGAGTGAGACGCAAGAAGTGACTGCAGGGATGTTCGATATGAATGAATCTAGAGGAATAATAAGCAATAAAAACTCAGGGATTTCTACAAAATTAGATAACTCAAATAGTGAGATTGAAATTTCAAAATATCTGAAGGACAAAGTGAAGCATAGAGGGGACATTCCACATGCAGCAATGTTTCCATATAACAATAATCTCAATCTTAGTCTAGGGAGGAGTAATATTCATTTCGAGTCTATTTTAACAAGTAAAGGGGAATTTGCAATGAAAGGTTTAGTGGAGGATAATGTGAAAGAAAAGTTTCAACATTTCCCTAGAAGCACAAAAATTAATAAACCATCAGCTCCTTTCTTGGCTATTTGTTCAATGGTAGAGAAGAAAGTTGAGATCCATGACGATGTGATATCTAACTTGAGGATCAATGGCGATGGCTTGAATTTTAGTGGCACTATAGAAGAGGATAACTCAATTCTTAAAATTTTATGGATGGAATGGATCATGCTTTCTATAGAGATGGAAATAATCTCAGTCTTATCCTAGAGAAGACTAGTATTCATTGCAAACCTATTTTAACAGATAATGTGGAGTACAGAGAGATAGGTACAGTAGATAATAACATGAAAGAAAGGCTTCAATGCCCTTTTTCATACATAGCAAATGAAATTAATAAACCCTCAGCTCCTATCTTAGCTAGATGTCCAATGATAGAGAGGAAAGCTCAAATCCATGGAGATTTGATATCAGATCTCAGCATCAATGAGGATTGCCTAAACTTTATTGGCATATTAGAAAAGGAAAACTCAGTCCTTAAGAATCTTTGGGAACAAATGGAGCATACTTCAGATGGGGATGAGAATACTTCTGATTTTAGTCCAAAGAGGTGTTCTCCATCACCTCATCGACCTCCTCTTATAATCCATTGTTGGAGCACCAACGACCAAAATTAAAACATAATTGATGGCTAGGATCATTTCTGGATTGATCCATGTGAGCTTCTAGATGATTCTCACCTTATCTCAATTAATACTGATTAATTAACCATATTCCCTAAGTTTAGACTTAGGAAATATTTAACAACAGTTAATAATCTAATTATGACACTTCTAGGCTGAATTTCTAGAAACGATTTTGGGTTTTGGAGATCTCATGTATTCTAGTCCCTCCACCAAATTTCCTAGTTAGAACACATTCGATGCTACAAAAACGAATACTCACTCTTAGCGAGGAATGTGTTCTAGTGCTGCACATCCTACCACAAGACCCTGTCTTTGCATCATCTTCTATCACGTTGTTGATGTTTGGCTGCTGCTACATATAAACCGTTACGCAACTCTGATATATGTTGCTACTGAACCCTAGTGTATTGCTACCAACACTTCATCTATAATGCAACTCCCTCTCATTTGTTGTTGCTGCAACTGAGAATCATTCAAAGTAACTTGTCCCTGCTACTCAAACAAATTCTCCAGCATACCCATCTATTCCTTGAAATAGACGAACTTAGCTCTGCCTAGAGATTTCGCGAGTATATCTGCAACCTACTTTTCTATGGGAACATATTGTAGCTGGATTTCTCCACATTGTACATAATATCTGATGAAATGACACTAAATATCGATGGGCTTCGACCTGTCATGAAACACTGGAATCTCAAAGAGCTTTATGTAGAGTGAACATTGGAATTTTAGAGACCTTTATGCAACTCTGATTATCACACTAAACACTGGTCGCCTCCATCCTTTGCTTGAACAAGCTTACTAGCAACTTCTGAAGACATATAGCTTCACACGTAGTTGTGTTGGCTGCAATATCCTCTGCTTTTGTAGTGCTTAGTGCTACTGACTTATGCTTCCTGCTACACCAAGAAACCATCCCTGATCCAATACTAAAGCAGTACCTGGAGATACTTTTCCTGTCCACTGAATTGCCTGCCCGATCTACATTTGTGTACCCACAAAATCTGACATTCAAATGTCCCAAACATGGTATTTTGCTAAATTTGAAAAAATCGAACTCAACCCAAATTTCAACACTAAATTATCATTCATTCAACAGAAGATTGCAATGTAAATTTGCAAATTATGATGATGTAGTTTCTAAGACAAACGAGAAAATTACCTGAAATTTTATTATGTTGGTTCTTGTCAGAAAAGGGATACAAATAGCAGTGCAGTATTATTTGGCAACAAATTTCACTTTCTTTCTTAATGATTTTCTATCTTAAACTCAAAATAATGTTCATGTATCTCCTCTTTGGCAAGCATGGTATGATGCTAGAGTCATCTCGATTGATAGGAAGCCCCATCAACCTTCCTGTGCTTGCAAGTTTTATGTGAAATTTTATCGTGCTTGTATAGAAGATGCGCTTGATATTGAGCACAGGCCACTAGTTGCAAGCAAGAAAAAAAAACTTGGGATTGAGAAACTTAGTGTTTTGCAAGCACCATATCATTTGAATGTGCAGCCCAATCTGACTGACAAAGTAGAGTTTTGGGGTGGAGATTCTTCATCACTACGTATGCCAGCACTTATTAACGAATCTATAAAATCACGGATTTCAAAACTCATTTCATCATTTTTTAAACAACGAATTGTTACTGAAATCAATTTAAGACTATTGAAGGAAAGCGATCTTCATGGCTATATGCATGAGGATGATACATTTTACATAAGTGACCAGGGGGACCATGATAACTTGTTTGGTTAAAAATTTCAAAGGAAAGAAGATGGCAATTGTATTCTAATTGAGGAACAAGAAAGCATGATAGCTATGCAATCCAATAAACATTCAAGTTATGTTGTCTTTTGTGGAGATAATTTGTATGCATCTCAGTTAAGTTTACAACCAGATGAGAATGGATCTTCAAGGCAATTTTCTAGGAAGTCAAAGGGACCTAGAGAGTTTCAAGGTGGAGGTATTTGCTTGAGGAGGTCTGAAAGACTTAAAAGAAAGAAGAATCTTGTATCTGAAGTACAAAAGAACAAACTAGAAAAGAAACATTATGGAAGAAATCAAGGGTTTACTGGAAAGTCAAAAAAATTTAAGCAACATTAGCGTAAAGATGATTTCGCAATAAAATGCCCATCACATGCCTCGAGGAAGAACCACAAAGATATTGCTTCCTCTGGGGAGTCCTGCCATTTCATCATTTGTTAAACAACAAATTGTTGCTGAAATCAATTTAAGACTATTGAAGGAAAGCGATCTTCATCGCTATATGCATGAGGATGATACATTTTATCATTCTAATGTCCCAAACATGGCATTTTTCTAAATTTGCAAAAATCGAACTCAACCCAAATTTCAACACTAAATTATCATTCATTCAATAGAAGATTGCAATGTAAAATAAAACAAACAGAGCACCGCAATCTAGTGACACAATGAATAGGAAATTTCTCAGTGTTTATTATAATGGATGAACTGGGGTTACATGCATATATAACCAAAATTGTTGAGATGAACATTGGCCTCGTGGATAATATGTTGCATTGTTTAACCTCCCAAACTGAACTAAACTTCCATTTCTAAGCTCTCTTGTGAATTCTGGATGAATTCACAAAGGCGAGATGGGTGCTTGCCCAATCTCACTAAATCACATGATTGTTTGTCGTCTTAGGGTTACCAAGGAAGTAGCGAACCAAGTTCCCAACCTCTCATCCAAGAAGAAATATCAAATTCAATATTTCCTCCAATGGTCTTCTCCTCCTCTTTTATAGATCTCATGGACCCCTCTAGAACCTCATATTTTATTATTATTTTAATCATGGAGCACTTTTCCCTTTTTTATTTAAATTAAAATATTATTTTTAATGCAGGAAAAGGGTAAATTGGTCACCATGTCTCCTCGGGTAACTGAAACTCACATCTAACCATCCCATCTTATATATTTTCTCACTCCAGTTCCAATGAGCTATTACACTATGGTGTTCTTTCAAGTATTCCTCTCGGAATGCCCCCTTAAGCATAATTAATTAAGTTAGGCCCAATAATAACTCTGTTTTTTGAAAGTTGTCGAAATGCACCAAAACAAAAGGAAAATTTTGCAGATGATTAAATACACCAAGTGAATGTTACCACACGTCATAGAAACTCCTCAAGACCCCTCCAGAATCCCCTGGGCATGTTGATGACACCAACCCGCACCTGTGACCTGTGTGCCCCCAACTCTGAAAGTCCATCCTAACCATGTCATAAGGAACACCACTAAAAGGAACATTACAGATGTCATCCCCTCAAGTATATCTCAACCCATACTCGACTATGTCGTGAACATACCTTAGAATATGCCTCATTGCTGCCCAATGTACCCTCTTCGACTCTACCATGAACTAACTTAGGGTATTGGTTGCGAGGCAAATATCTAGCCTAGTATTAACCAAATAAATGAGAGACCCAATAAGCCATCTATACAAGGGGTCGACATACTTGTTATTCGATGCATCTACCTTCTTCCAGTTCATGATCATGGGTGTAGATATGGATCTACAACTTTGCATTCTGAACCTCTTCAGAATATCTGTCGCATATATTCCTTGCCCAAGGAAGATCTCCACATCCTTTTACCACACTTCCAATCCTAGGAAATAGTGCATCAACCCCAAATCCTTCAGGTCCAACTCTGTTGTTAGCTTCCTCTTCCAGTCCTCTATGAGCCCTAATGATCCAGTCAAAAAGAGATCATCCACATACAAAACTAGAATGAGTGGCTCACCCTCTACCATAAAATAGTAAAGTTTGGGATCTACATCACTCTTGATGAAGACCTTCTACTACAAGTGGCTGTCAATCCTACCATACCATGCCCTAGGAGCCTGCTTGAGTCCATGTAAATATTTCTTCAGTCTACACACATGAGTTCACCTCTGATGAGTCTCAAAGCCCTTTGTCTATTCCATGTACTCTTCTTCCTCTATCACCCCGTTCAAGAAGGTTGTCTTGACGTCCATTTGGTGAATCTGTCATCCCATCTAAGCTTCTAGGGACATAACTAATCGGATAAAAGTGTATCTGGAAATTGGGGAAAAGGTCTCCTCATAATCTATCCCTTCTTTTTGTGCACACCCCTTTGCCACGAACCTACCTTTGTACTTTTCCACACTGTCTTCTGCAACATATTTGATCTTGTAGATGTATCTAGAACTTACAATTGATCTATCTTTCGGCCTTGGCACTACTTCCCAAACATCATTTGTCATGATAGAGCTATACTCTTCTACCATGGCATCTACTGAGACTTGATGTTGTGTGGCTTCCTGAAAATTAGAAGGTTCTGCAACCTGCGCCACCAACGCTTGGTACATGTCAAGTTGTTTGCGTTGTCTTTTGTTTGTCCTAAGAGTTCTAATAAATTTCTCTACATCTCTGAATGTCTAACGACCCTCTTTGCTCATTGGACCACTAGTCATGGGAGGTTCAGCCAACTCCTCCTCATCCTACCTCTACTGCTCCAGTTGCTGAGAACTCCCTGATTTCCTACACCTGAGGAAATACTGATGTCATAGTACTCAATCTTTGTGACTATACTCCTACCTATCCCACTGGTTTCCCCTGTTGCTAGACCAAAGGAGCTTCAACTGACTAATTCTAATCACCTGCAGGCATCTCACGAGATCTACTGAAAGCTCGGTCCTCCATGAACTTCACATCTTGCCTTACTACAGTGTTCTGATTGCTAGGAATGTAGATTATGTATGCCTTTGAGGTTTCATTTTATCCAATGAAGAACCCCTTCTCTGTAGTTTGATCCAGTTTGGTATGTTTATCATCTGGCACATGGATAGCTTTGAACAATAAACTCTTGACATGGGGTGTAGGCCTAACATGCGGTTGGGTTGGACCCAACCATTATCCTTTATGAATATCTTGCTCCGAAAACTTCAAGTCCTAAATTAAGAAAAACTTAAACAAGTAATTTGTAGCTTTTCCATGTACTCTGATTAACATTATTTTGTGGGAAAGGAATGCAAATATCTTCCAATCAAAAGACATTCCCATAGAGTTCTTATTGGGTTTCAGTACAAAACCATGCAATGAATACAAAATTAGTCCCAAGGTCAACTAGTCGCACATTCCTATTCAGCCTTAGATCAGTAAAGAAATTCCTTTGGGATATTTTCATGGTGCCTCCCAAGGACACCCTCCCAAACGTGGCGTTGGATTATATTGCTCCTCTCACAAAATCATCACTTCCTTGTTCAATATTGCGTAGGATGGGAATCAAACAATCATACAAAATTCATTGCCTTCCACACACTCCTCTTTGTTGCATCCCAAAAAACATGTAACAAAGCTACAAATCATGAATGGTTCCTTAAAAAAGCTAAAAATTGAGAATATATATCTCCAGATGGTGGCCTAAGGCATTCATTATGGCTATTCAGTCATTTGAATTGACGTCTTTCACCCACATTCTCTAAGAAGTCAACATTCAGGTCGATTCTCTTTCAAAGGAAGCTTTGGAGATGCACACAAGCCAAGTTTTAAATATTGCAGTCTTGGATGAGGAGGTCATGGATCAAATAAACATACACTCTTAACAACTTCAACTCTCTTCTTGTTATTCTCACGGTGGTCTTTTGGTTTTAGATTTTTTTTTTTTTCATTTTCTGTATATTTGAGTAAAGGATTACAACATTATAAGAAATATATGATCAAGAGTTTCAAAGAAAGGTGTATTTTTTGTAAGCAACATTAGAGGGCATAGATAAAAGGCATACATACTCGAAGGAAAGGAAAACAATTTCTCCTTCATATGAGAAGGTAGGAAGACAATGAACATAATAATCAGAAACATGTATATTCATTTTCTATAAATATAAAATCTATTTTTCTTATGAAAAAATGTTTGGTTAATTATGAATTAATTAATTAGGAATATTAGAATTAATATTAGGGGTGGTAGGAGGGAGAGGGGTGCTTTATGATGCCAAAGAAACTAAATTTCTAGATTATTCATGGGGTTTAGGACATTTGATGAACAACTAAGTGGAAATCAATGGAATATTCTCACATCCATAAAGCATCTGTGAGGATTTCTCGGGTTGACAGGGTATTATCGCAAGTTTGTTAAGAATTATGGGAGAATAGCAGCACCTATAACAACATTATTAGAGAAAAATGCATTTTCATGGACTCCATAAGCAACAAAGGCCTTTGAACATCTTAAAGAGGCAATGCGCCATTTCTATTATCCAACCAAATTGGATAAACAAAGCAAGGAAGGAATGGAAGAATGATGAAGAAGTGTGGGCACTTATTCGAAAGTTACAACAAGATTCCAGTACATTTCATACATTTAGCTGGAAAAATGATTCGTTATGGTACAAAGATCGCTTATACCTCTGTGAGAATTCCCAACTCAAACAAAAGATTCTTATGGAATTGCACACTTCTCCCTTAGGAGGGCACTCGGGGTTTTTAGAAACTTACCACAGGGTTAAGAAGGAATTTTTTTGGGATGGCCTTAAATCGGATATTCAAAAGTTCGTGGCGTAATGTTTGGTTTGCCAACAAAATAAAGTGGAAACAATTAAGACCCCATGTCTATTACAACCTTTATCCATTCCAAGCCAATGTTGGGAGGAGGTTTCAATGGATTTTATCACAGGTTTACCCAAGTCTGAGGGAAAGAGTGTCATCATGGTGGTAGTTGACAGGATTACCAAGTATGCACACTTTTGTGCATTATCACATCCATTTAAAGCCAGTACAGTTTCTAGTGCATTTATGGAAACAATTCAAAAGCTACATGGAAACCCAAAGATTATTGTAAGTGACAGAGATCCCATTTTCATTGGAAATTTTTGAACAGAATTATTTTCTTGTCTTGGTACTCA
>APFE030889411.1:0-11093 GCA_000404065.3 Pinus taeda | reverse complement strand
GGAGAATGAGAATTTTATACAGAAGCATCTAGAACTACTCAAGCGTTGAGGACAACACTTTTTTGAAGGAGAGGGGCGTGTTAGGTCCCTATAATACTAGTGATTACCCCATTACTATTATAATTTTATCCCTTATTAATATTGTTGTGCCCCTATTGTCCCCATATTGTTATTACTATGCCCCATAGAATCCCTCTATTGTTATTTTTGTGGCTTTATATTATTATTGTTAGGTCGGTTGTGTTATATTGTGACTCCTTAGACTCCTATATATAGAAAGGAGGTTTTGTCAGTTGAATCATCCAAGAATTGTTCATTTGTGTAAAGTAAAAGAGGTTTCCCCCTCGAAGAGGCTAAATTCTAAGGTGTCCAACTATATTTCTATCTTTTTGTGAGCTAGTTTCATAACACTGTTACTGGGAAAATCTAGCTGCTTGGGAAACTAAGTATCTGCATTGGTGTGTTCTCCATCACCTCATCGACCTCCTCTTATCATCCACTAATGGAGCACCAACGACCAAAATTAAAACATAATTGATGGCTAAGATCATTTCTGGATCGATCCATGTGAGCTTCTAGATGATTCTCACCTTATCTCAATTAATACTGATTAATTAACCATATTTCCTAAGTTTAGACTTAGGAAATATTTAAAAAACAGTTAATAATCTAATTATGACACTTGTAGGCTGAATTTCTAGAAACGATTTTCGTGTTTTGGAGATCTCATGTATTCTAGTCCCTCCACCAAATTTCCTAGCTAGAACACATTCGATGCTACAAAAACGAATACTCACTCTTAGTGAGGAATGTGTTTTAGTGTTGCACATCCTACCACAAGACCCTGTCTCTGCATCATCTTCTATCACGTGTTGATGTTTGAATGCTACTGCGTATAAACCGTTGTGCAACTTTGATATATGCTGCTGCTGAACCCTGGTGTACTGCTACCAATACTACATCTATAATGCAACTCCCTCTCATTTGTTGTTGCTGCAACTGAGAATCATTCAAAGTAACTTGTCCATGCTACTCAAACGAGTTCTCCACCATACCCATCTTTTCTTTGAAATAGACGAACTTAGCTTTGCCTAGAGATTTTGCAAGTATATTTGCAACCTGCTCTTCTGTGGGAACATCTTGTAGCTGGACTGCTCCACATTGTACATAATCTCTGATGTAATGACACTAAATATCGATGGGCTTCGACATGTCATAAAACACTGGAATCTCAAAGAGCTTTATACAGAGTGAACATTGGACTTTCATAGAGCTTTATGCAACTTTGATTATCACACTAGACATTGTTCGCCCCCATCCTTTGCCTAAACAAACTTACTAGCATCTTCCGAAGACATATAGCTTCACACATAGTTGTGATGGCTGCAATATCCTCTGCTTTTGTAGTGCTTAATGCTACTGAATTATGCTTCCTGCTACACCAAGAAACCATCCCTGATCCAACACTAAAGTAGTACCTGGAGGTACTTTTCCTGTCCACTAAATTGCCTGCCTAATCTGCATTTGTGTACCCACAAAATCTGACATTCTAATGTCCCAAACAGGGTATTTTGCTAAATTTGCAAAAATCGAACTCAACCCAAATTTCAACACTAAATTATCATTCATTCAACAGAAGATTGCAATGTAAATTTGCAAATTATGATGATGTAGTTCCTAAGAAAAACGAGAAAATTACCTGAAATTTTATTATGTTGGTTCTTGTCACAAAAGGGGTACAAATAGAAGTGCAGTATTATTTGGCAATGGATTTCACTTTCTTGCTTAATGATTTGCTATCTTAAACTCAAAATAATGTTCATGTGTCTCCTCTTTGGCAGGCATGGTATGATGTTAGAGTCATCTCGATTGATAGAAAGCTTCTGGGCAATTTTCTAGGAAGTCAAAGAGACCTAGAGAGTTTCAAGGTAGAAGTATTTGCTTAAGGAGGTCTAAAAGACTTGAAAGAAAGAATAATCTTGTATCTGAAGTACAAAAGAACAAACGAGAAAAGAAACATTATGGAAGAAATCAGGGGTTTACTGGAAAGTCAAAAAAATTTAAGCAACATCAGCGTAAAGATGATTTCGCAATCAAATGCCCATCACATGCCTCGAGGAAGAACCACAAAAATATTGCTTCCTCTGGGGAGTCCTGCCATTTACTAGCACAAGGCGAAGAAATTGAATATGCTTAGGGGAAAAAAAAAATTGTAGTTTGGGGAAGATCCACATCAAAGAGATTGAGAGATCCCCACATTGAGACACTTGACTCAAGGAAGTCCAAGTGTTTATGTGAACACGAAAAACAATTTGAAAATGGACACAAAAGCCATATTTCCACTCAGGTAGAAGGAAATGAGCAAAGAGAGAAAGAAAACATGGGGAACCAGTTATTGACAGAGAAGGTGGAAGAGTCTATTGCTACAAAATGTAAGGGGATTGATGTGAATAGTAAGAAACCATGTCAAGAGATTAATACTACAGATATTAAGGAGATCAATACTATGAGTGAGACGCAGGAAATGACTGCAGGGATGTTCGATATGAATGAATCTAGAGGAATAATAAGCAATACAAACTCAGGGATTTCTACAAAATTAGATAACTCAAATAGTGAGATTGAAATTTCAAAATATCTGAAGGACAAAGTGAAGCATAGAGGGGACATTCCACATGCAGCAATGTTTCCATGTTCAAGAAAAGATGACAATAATCTCAATCTTAGTCTAGGGAGGAGTAATATTCATTTCGAGTCTATTTTAACAAGTAAAGGGGAATTTGCAATGAAAGGTTTAGTGGAGGATAATGTGGAAGAAAAGTTTCAACATTTCCCTAGAAGCACAAAAATTAATAAACCATCGGCTCCTTTCTTGGCTAGTTGTTCAATGGTAGAGAAGAAAGTTGAGATCCATGACGATGTGATATCTAACTTGAGGATCAATGGTGATGGCTTGAATTTTAGTGGCACTATAGAAGAGGATAACTCAATTCTTAAAAGTTTATGGATGGAATGGATCATGCTTTCTATAGAGATGGAAATAATCTCAGTCTTATCCTAGAGAAGACTAGTATTCATTGCAACCCTATTTTAACAGATAATGTGGAGTACAGAGAGAGAGGTACAGTAGATAATAACATGAAAGAAAGGCTTCAATGCCCTTTTTCATACATAGCAATTGAAATTAATAAACCCTCAGCTCCTATCTTAGCTAGATGTCCAATGATAGAGAGGAAAACTCAAATCCATGGAGATTTGATATCAGATCTCAGGATCAATGAGGATTGCCTAAACTTTATTGGCATATTAGAAAAGGAAAACTCAGTCCTTAAGAATCTTTGGGAACAAATGGAGCATACTTCAGATGGGGATGAGAATACTTCTGATTTTAGTCCAAAGAGGTGTTCTCCATCACCTCATCGACCTCCTCTTATAATCCATTGTTGGAGCACCAACGACCAAAATTAAAACATAATTGATGGCTAGGATCATTTCTGGATTGATCCATGTGAGCTTCTAGATGATTCTCACCTTATCTCAATTAATACTGATTAATTAACCATATTCCCTAAGTTTAGACTTAGGAAATATTTAACAACAGTTAATAATCTAATTATGACACTTCTAGGCTGAATTTCTAGAAACGATTTTGGGTTTTGGAGATCTCATGTATTCTAGTCCCTCCATCAAATTTCCTAGTTAGAACACATTCGATGCTACAAAAACGAATACTCACTCTTAGCGAGGAATGTGTTCTACTGTTGCACATCCTACCACAAGACCCTGTCTTTGCATCATCTTCTATCACGTTGTTGATGTTTGGCTGCTGCTACCTATAAACCGTTACACAACTCTGATATATGTTGCTACTGAACCCTAGTGTATTGCTACCAACACTTCATCTATAATGCAACTCCCTCTCATTTGTTGTTGCTGCAACTGAGAATCATTCAAAGTAACTTGTCCCTGCTACTCAAACAAATTCTCCAGCATACCCATCTATTCCTTGAAATAGACGAACTTAGCTCTACCTAGAGATTTCGCGAGTATATCTGCAACCTACTTTTCTATGGGAACATATTGTATCTGGATTGCTCCACATTGTACATAATATCTGATGAAATGACACTGAATATCGATGGGCTTCGACCTGTCATGAAACACTGGAATCTCAAAGAGCTTTATGTAGAGTGAACATTGGAATTTTAGAGACCTTTATGCAACTCTGATTATCACACTAAACACTGGTCGCCTCCATCCTTTGCCTGAACAAGCTTACTAGCAGCTTCTGAAGACATATAGCTTCACACGTAGTTGTGTTGGCTGCAATATCCTCTGCTTTTGTAGTGCTTAGTGCTACTGACTTATGCTTCCTGCTACACCAAGAAACCATCCCTGATCCAATACTAAAGCAGTACCTGGAGATACTTTTCCTGTCCACTGAATTGCCCGCCCGATCTACATTTGTGTACCCACAAAATCTGACATTCAAATGTCCCAAACATGGTATTTTGCTAAATTTGAAAAAATTGAACTCAACCCAAATTTCAACATTAAATTATCATTCATTCAACAGAAGATTGCAATGTAAATTTGCAAATTATGATGATGTAGTTTCTAAGACAAACGAGAAAATTACCTGAAATTTTATTATGTTGGTTCTTGTCAGAAAAGGGATACAAATAGCAATGCAGTATTATTTGGCAACAAATTTCACTTTCTTTCTTAATGATTTGCTATCTTAAACCCAAAAAAATGTTCATGTATCTCCTCTTTGGCAGGCATGGTATGATGCTAGAGTCATCTCGATTGATAGGAAGCCCCATCAACCTTCCTGTGCTTGCAAGTTTATGTGAAATTTTATCGTGCTTGTATAGAAGATGCGCTTGATATTGAGCACAGGCCACTAGTTGCAAGCAAGAAAAAAAAAACTTGGGATTGAGAAACTTAGTGTTTTGCAAGCACCATATCATTTGAATGTGCAGCCCAATCTGACTGACAAAGTAGAGTTTTGGGGTGGAGATTCTTCATCACTACGTATGCCAGCACTTATTAATGAATCTATAAAATCACGGATTTCAAAACTCATTTCGTCATTTGTTAAACAACGAATTGTTACTGAAATCAATTTAAGACTATTGAAGGAAAGCGATCTTCATGGCTATATGCATGAGGATGATACATTTTACATAAGTGACCAGGGGGACCATGATAACTTGTTTGGTTAAAAATTTCAAAGGAAAGAAGATGGCAATTGTATTCTAATTGAGGAACAAGAAAGCATGATAGCTATGCAATCCAATAAACATTCAAGTTATGTTGTCTTTTGTGCAGATAATTTGTATGCATCTCAGTTAAGTTTACAACCAGATGAGAATGGATCTTCAGGGAAATTTTCTAGGAAGTCAAAGAGACCTAGAGAGTTTCAAGGTGGAGGTATTTGCTTGAGGAGGTCTGAAAGACTTAAAAGAAAGAAGAATCTTGTATCTGAAGTACAAAAGAACAAACCAGAAAAGAAACATTATGGAAGAAATCAAGGGTTTACTGGAAAGTCAAAAAAATTTAAGCAACATTAGCGTAAAGATGATTTCGCAATCAAATGCCCATCACATGCCTCGAGGAAGAACCACAAAGATATTGCTTCCTCTGGGGAGTCCTGCCATTTCATGATTTGTTAAACAACAAATTGTTGCTGAAATCAATTTAAGACTATTGAAGGAAAGCGATCTTCATCGCTATATGCATGAGGATGATACATTTTATCATTCTAATGTCCCAAACATGGCATTTTTCTAAATTTGCAAAAATCGAACTCAACCCAAATTTCAACACTAAATTATCATTCATTCAATAGAATATTGCAATGTAAAATAAAACAAACAGAGCACTGCAATCTAATGACACAATGAATAGGAAATTTCTCAGTGTTTATTATAATGGATGAACTTGGGTTACATGCATATATAACCAAAATTGTTGAGATGAACATTGGCCTCGTGGATAATATGTTGCATTGTTTAACCTCCCAAACTGAACTAAACTTCCATTTCTAAGCTCTCTTGTGAATTCTGGATGAATTCACAAAGGGGAGATGGGTGCTTGCCCAATCTCACTAAATCACATGATTTTTTGCCGTCTTAGGGTTACCAAGGAAGTAGCGAACCAAGTTCCCAACCTCTCATGCAAGAAGAAATATCAAATTCAAGATTTCCTCCAATGGTCTTCTCCTCCTCTTTTATAGATCTCATGGACCCCTCTAGAACCTCATATTTTATTATTATTTTAATCATGGAGCACTTTTCCCTTTTTTATTTAAATTAAAATATTATTTTTAATGCAGGAAAAGGGTAAATTGGTCACCATGTCTCCTCGGGTAACTGAAACTCACATCTAACCATCCCATCTTATATATTTTCTCGCTCCGGTTCCAATGATCTATTACACTATGGTGTTCTTTCAAGTATTCCTCTCGGAATGCCCCCTTAAGCGTAATTAATTAAGTTAGGCCCAATAATAACTTTGTTTTTTGAAAGTTGTCGAAATGCACCAAAACAGAAGGAAAATTTTGCAGATGATTAAATATACCAAGTGAATGTTACCACACATCATAGAAACTCCTCAAGACCCCTCCGGAATCCCCTGCGCGTGTTGATGACACCAACCTGCACCTGTGACCTGTGTGCCCCCAACTCTGAAAGTCCATCCTAACCATGTCATAAGGAACACCACTAAAAGGAACATTACAGATGTCATCCCCTCAAGTATATCTCAACCCATACTCGACTATGTCGTGAACATACCTTAGAATATGCCTCATTGCTGCCCAATGTACCCTCTTCGACTCTACCATGAACTAACTTAGGGTATTGGTTGCGAGGCAAATATCTAGCCTAGTATTAACCAAATAAATGAGAGACCCAATAAGCCATCTATACAAGGGGTCGACATACTTGTTATTCGATGCATCTACCTTCTTCGAGTTCATGATCATGGGTGTAGATATGGATCTACAACTTTGCATTCTGAACCTCTTCAGAATATCTATAGCATATATTCCTTGCCTAAGGAAGATCTCCACATCCTTTTACCACACTTCCAATCCTAGGAAATAGTGCATCAACCCCAAATCCTTCAGGTCCAACTCTGTTGTTAGCTTCCTCTTCCAGTCCTCTATGAGCCCTAATGATCCAGTCAAAAAGAGATCATCCACATACAAAACTAGAATGAGTGGCTCACCCTCTACCATAATATAGTAAAGTTTGGGATCTACATCACTCTTGATGAAGCCCTTCTACTACAAGTGGCTGTCAATCCTACCATACCATGCCCTAGGAGCCTGCTTGAGTCCATGTAAATATTTCTTCAGTCTGCACACATGAGTTCACCTCTGATGAGTCTCAAAGCCCTTTGTCTATTCCACGTACTCTTCTTCCTCTATCACCCCGTTCAAGAAGGTTGTCTTGACGTCCATTTGGTGAATCTTTCATCCCATCTAAGCTTCTAGGGACATAACTAATCAGATAAAAGTGTATCTGGAAATTGGGGAAAAGGTCTCCTCATAATCTATCCCTTCTTTTTGTGCACACCCCTTTGCCACGAACCTACCTTTGTACTTTTCCACACTGTCTTCTGCAACATATTTGATCTTGTAGATGTATCTAGAACTTACAATTGATCTATCTTTCGGCCTTGGCACTACTTCCCAAACATCATTTGTCATGATAGAGCTATACTCTTCTACCATGGCATCTACTGAGACTTGATGTTGTGTGGCTTCCTGAAAATTAGAAGGTTCTGCAACCTGCGCCACCAACGCTTGGTACATGTCAAGTTGTTTGCGTTGTCTTTTGTTTGTCCTAAGAGTTCCAATAAATTTCTCTACATCTTTGAATGTCTAACGACCCTCTCTGCTCATTGGACCACTAGTCATGGGAGGTTCAGCCAACTCCTCCTCATCCTACCTCTACTGCTCCAGTTGCTGAGAACTCCCTGATTTCCTACACATGAGGAAATACTGATGTCATAGTACTCAATCTTTGTGACTATACTCCTACCTATCCCACTGGTTTCCCCTGTTGCTAGACCAAAGGAGCTTCAACTGACTAATTCTAATCACCTGCAGGCATCTCATGAGATCTACTGAAAGCTCGGTCCTCCATGAACTTCACATCTTGCCTTACTACAGTGTTCTGATTGCTAGGAATGTAGATTATGTATGCCTTTGAGGTTTCATTTTATCCAATGAAGAACCCCTTCTCTGTAGTTTGATCCAGTTTGGTATGTTTATCATCTGGCACATGGATAGCTTTGAACAATAAACTCTTGACATGGGGTGTAGGCCTAACATGCGGTTGGGTTGGACCCAACCATTATCCTTTATGAATATCTTGCTCCGAAAACTTCAAGTCCTAAATTAAGAAAAACTTAAACAAGTAATTTGTAGCTTTTCCATGTACTCTGATTAACATTATTTTGTGGGAAAGGAATGCAAATATCTTCCAATCAAAAGACATTCCCATAGAGTTCTTATTGGGTTTCAGTACAAAACCATGCAATGAATACAAAATTAGTCCCAAGGTCAACTAGTCGCACATTCCTATTCAGCCTTAGATCAGTAAAGAAATTCCTTTGGGATATTTTCATGGTGCCTCCCAAGGACACCCTCCCAAACGTGGCGTTGGATTATATTGCTCCTCTCACAAAATCATCACTTCCTTGTTCAATATTGCGTAGGATGGGAATCAAACAATCATACAAAATTCATTGCCTTCCACACACTCCTCTTTGTTGCATCCCAAAAAACATGTAACAAAGCTACAAATCATGAATGGTTCCTTAAAAAAGCTAAAAATTGAGAATATATATCTCCAGATGGTGGCCTAAGGCATTCATTATGGCTATTCAGTCATTTGAATTGACGTCTTTCACCCACATTCTCTAAGAAGTCAACATTCAGGTCGATTCTCTTTCAAAGGAAGCTTTGGAGATGCACACAAGCCAAGTTTTAAATATTGCAGTCTTGGATGAGGAGGTCATGGATCAAATAAACATACACTCTTAACAACTTCAACTCTCTTCTTGTTATTCTCACGGTGGTCTTTTGGTTTTAGATTTTTTTTTTTTTCATTTTCTGTATATTTGAGTAAAGGATTACAACATTATAAGAAATATATGATCAAGAGTTTCAAAGAAAGGTGTATTTTTTGTAAGCAACATTAGAGGGCATAGATAAAAGGCATACATACTCGAAGGAAAGGAAAACAATTTCTCCTTCATATGAGAAGGTAGGAAGACAATGAACATAATAATCAGAAACATGTATATTCATTTTCTATAAATATAAAATCTATTTTTCTTATGAAAAAATGTTTGGTTAATTATGAATTAATTAATTAGGAATATTAGAATTAATATTAGGGGTGGTAGGAGGGAGAGGGGTGCTTTATGATGCCAAAGAAACTAAATTTCTAGATTATTCATGGGGTTTAGGACATTTGATGAACAACTAAGTGGAAATCAATGGTCCCTTCCAAGGCCTTCAATTGGCTAAATAAATCAAGTCCATTCATGCATAGTGTTGGGAGATTCTCTTCTCATACTTTAGCTTTTGGTCAAGGGGTCCAGCCCAAAGGAGAAATCTTCAAAGATCCTTAAGAAAATTGGCAGAAACAATACCTTCAATAGCATATTTTCATGGTCTTTGTGCCTTGAATAGAGAGGCCGATTATTTAGAGAATGAAGGTTGTAAATTAGGGTTGGGGGAGTTGAGAGTAAATGGGCTATTTAAGCCTTCTTAATCCCCTAATTTAACTTAAATCGATTTCTCTTGATAAATCAAGAATGGAAGAAAAAAACATGTTGTTACATAAAAAATAGGGGGGCCTATGGGCAATTTTGCAACCCAAATGATTAATAAGCATGGAGACAAGCCAAGAATTTATATCCCACTTAATATATGAATTTGAAGTTCGAGATGATAATCCTTCTTTGGCATCTAATTAAGAAGTTCCCTTCATTTCAGATCGAGCATAGGTGGGCTAATATCATTCTCCAACAAGGGATAATTGTGAAGAGTGATGTTGCTCGGTGGTCTCTCAGATGTAGGATTCATGCAAAGGGTTGGCCCAGGATTATCCCATTGCCACCCTTCACTGGAAATCAAGCAAGTAATGTACAGGTTAGTTATAAAATTGATCACTTAAGTGTTTAGTTGCATGCCTTAGTGTGGAGATAGTAATTTGGAATGATGAAAACTTCAAAAATAGGGTGAAAAGAGTCTCATGTGCCTATTTGGAATTATGGAATAATTCTCTATATTTAATTGAGGATGTTCCTTGGTTGAATTGGGGAGATTTTTGTGGGTATATTTTGTTCATGGAAAATTATCATTCAAGTGAGTCAACTACCAATCTACTAATTGATTGACAAGATTGTGAAGAATTCAATTAGGTTCCAACTGACTACATGTTGGTTTTGGGATATTCAGGTAGAAAAATTACGATCATGGCAAAATTTCGATTGATGGAGCCAATAGTCAACCTAATAATTTGGTGGTTGAGGATTGTGGCGAATGTGGGTTGTTTTAATTGGTTTTCTCATTAGGTTAAGTAAGGGAGTCCAGGGGCTCTTATCTGATTTTAAAGCCAAGTTTTGTGGGCTTTGTGTCACTCTCATAACATTATTCAAAATTTTGAATTGTTGTATTTTTTAATTGGTGAAATTTATTGTTGTTGGACATAGTGTCAGTTTAATCATATTGTGCAACCATAAGAAGTCAATAACCCAACTTGTGACGAAGATGGATTCTTTGCAACTATACGTTCTAACTCTTAAATTAAAACACAAACACATTACATCAACTCCCTGGGTGATGGAGTATCTTCAAGGAGTAAAAGAAAAAGTAGTTGAAAATGAAGAGGAAGTGGATGTGTTGCGCATGTAGATTGAGGAGCTTCAACCATAGGTCAATAGTTTAACTCTTAGTTTGAATCATACTAGCAGTTCAAGCAATCCAAAATATTTTAATCGTTTGGACTTAAATGAACTAATTGTTTAATACTGTAGCATGTTCATAATGGTAAAGGACTATACAA
>APFE030889409.1:0-22235 GCA_000404065.3 Pinus taeda | reverse complement strand
TTTGTCGACGCGTTTCGAACCAACCAGTGTGGTTCATCGTCAGGACAAGTTGAAGATCCAATCTGAGCGATGCAATAAATAGGGACAGTAGGCCATTCCAACAGCTAAATTGACAGGGTAACGGTCCCTAACAGCTAGGTTTGACCAGGCACAAGGGAAGGGACCTAAATTTATTTAATTATTATATTTATCCATTTATGATTTAAAAAAAAAAAAAAATTAATAAGAACATTTACTATTTTGGTAAATACTAATTAGCTGTAAGATATATGAATAAGATTTAGTAAGATTAAGGAATAGAAATTAAATAGATATATAATAATAGGTATATAAGATTAACCATTAGATTCTTAGTAATTAAATAAATTATAATTAGTATATCATTATTATATAGGGGTAATGGTAAATAAATTTATTAATATTGTAATATTCACATTAATAATGAAAATACATAATAGTATTATTAATAATAATTTAGTTAAATGGGTAGATAAGAGAATTATTTACCATTTCAATTATATATATTATTCTCATCCTAATATAATGGTAAACATTGATATTAGTAATAATATTAAGAATGATAAAAAAGTTTAAGGTAAGTGCATGTAAAAGAAAAAAAATAAAAAAATAAATAAATAATAAAAAAGTTCGAGTTTCAAAAAAAGAATATTTACCATCTTATTCGAATAAGTAATACCTATCCTAATAGAAGGGTAAATATTAATGATATGATAGACAAATATATTAATAAAATAATAATTGAATTAAGATCTAAAATTAAAAATAATAGGTATATTAATGAAGGGTAAATATTAATGATATATTAGGTAAATATGATAGACAAATATATTAAAATAATGATTGAATTAAGATCTAAAATTAAAAATAATAGGTATATTAACTAGTAGATTTTTATTGTTTAAATAAATAATATTTATTGTTGGTATTATATAAGGGTAATGGTATTGATAGCGAAGATATTTAATATTATATATCATATTTAGATTTATATTATTTACCATTTTATTTCCTCATCCCAATATAAGGGTAAATATTGATATTAATTTAATGATTTTTATGGAAATATATATTAAAATAAATAAATATATTATTAAAATACTAATTAAATAGGTTTTAGAAATAATATGTGTTTTTTACCATTCTTAAATAGTATTATGGAAAATAAATATATTAATATTAATAATCATAAATGGATAAATATAATAATTAAATAAATTTAGGTCCCTCCCCCTGGGCCTGGTCAAACCTAGCTGTTAGGGATCGTTACCCTGTCAATTTAGCTGTTGGAATGCCCTGCTGTCCCTATTTATTGCATCGCTTAGATTGGATCTTCAACTTGTCGTGACGATGAACCACACTGGTTGGTTCGAAACGGGTCGACAAATAATTTTTTATGTGATTTTGCCGAAATTAATTTTAAAAAATTGTTTTAATATGAATTTTTGAAAAACATTATGAAATTATTTTATAATTTTTATTATTAATTATTATATATTATTAAATATTTCATATTATATATATCTTAAAAAATATTTTAATAAAAATTACGGGGAAGGGAAATTTGTTCAGTTGTTAATCAAATCACAAACTCAGATTTTGTTTATATTTTTATTATTTCAATACTTTCTAATTTACATATTTTAATTTTGTGTTTGCCGTACTTTTCAGCGTGATCAACTACAACTGACGCTGCTACATGACCAGATAGATAAATTGGAGGAAATGAAAAAGGTCAGATGGAACACGAAATATTTTTATTTAGTATATAAATAGGTTTAAAGTTTATTATTACTTTAAGTTATATTAATTAATTCTTTTCTTCTGACTAAGAATATGACTAAGAATATGGCTCGTGAGAAATTGGAGTTATTAATTTTGAAAGAATTAAAAGCAATTACAGAGGCTATAAAAAGTATTTATGGTTAAGAGCATGTGTTTTCTGGTAAGAGGTCACAGTTCAAAATCAAAAGGGGGTAGAGTATGTATGTCTTCGTAAACTTAGTGGTCAAATCGCTGCGCGGAGGTGGGTCCCTTGTCCCACAAACAAGGGGGTCTCATACATCAATTTGGTGTCTGACTTGGCTGTGATCTTAAAAATAGATGATAAAAAAGTAATCAAATATAAAAATAATTTTATATTTATTATTTTTGTTTAATTATTAATAAAAAATTAATAATCTCATTCATTTTTCAGATAAAAGTAATTTCTGCTAAAAATAATTTCACATGTTGGAACTCTTATTAGAAAAGGTTATATTAAACATTTCTTTATTTTAATTATATAATTTTTTTATGAGTATAATCTAGGTTTTCTAATTATGTAATTTTATCATCACAAAATTAGTTGTAAATAGAAATATGCACATCTATTTCTATATAACAACACTTTAATAATGACTATTACCATGCATACATAACAAATATTATATTTTTTTGAAAAACATAAATTTACTAACATGCTCATAAAATATATATGTCAAATTCTTCATTGTAAATAGAACTATTATTATTTAATTTGTAAGTTTATGTCCACATAAAATGATAAAATAAGGATTTTAAGTCATATAACTATATTAAAACTTCTTCATACATATTAATTTTTTGAAAATCTCTTAGGCTTGATTGGATATTTAGGCTTATAAAGTAAGATAATATTAAAAAACAGAATATCAATTCATAGAATAATCACCTATGTTACATTATCTAACCATGTATTCCTCATTGGCAACTTGGATATTTCTGCTGGTAAAGTAACATAATATTAAAAAACAAAATATCAATTCATGGAATAATCACCTATGTTACATTATCTAACCATGTATTCCTCATTGACAACTCATGTTATGTGGCATTTATTTTGAAAAATCTCTGAGTCTGAAGCGAAAGTAACCATAATATTTTTATATATATTTCTATGGCCAAATGAAAATATTTATCTAAATATTTTGAAAGACACTAGATGTACAAATGAAAATATTGATTTAAGTATTTTCTAAGACACTTAATGTCACTAAATATGTATAATCATTAGCTACACGATATTCCTAGTTCTTTCCCACTGCTACACAAAGAACTTAAATGAAAATTTCATATAAATATAATACTTTTTCTAACCAATATTAACATATAGATAACATGACATACATCTCTCTTCCTTTATATATATATATATAATACATAATTTATACTTTCCAAAGTAATGACTCTCTATTAACCTATCATTGACATTTTAGGCAACTTTACTTTACAATGTCATTTGAAACCCTCTCTTTGTGATCTCCCAGCTATTTATTTTTCATATAAATATAATACTTTTTTCTAACGAATATACATGTGGATAACATGACATACATCTCTCTTCCTTTATATTATATTTTATTTATATATATATATATATAATATAAAATACATAATTTATACTCTGGAAAGTAATGACTCTCTATTAACCTATTATTGACTTTTTAGGCAACTTCACTTTACAATGTCATTTGAAACCTCACTTTGTGACTCTCCTAGCTATTTATTTTTCATACTATTCTTTTTCTGACACATTTTTCTTTGGTTTATTCTTCAATTTTATTCTCTTTATTTCATTATTAAAAATTTTTAACTTATTTTTCATACTATTCTTTTTCTGACACCATTTTCTTTCGCTTATTCTTCGATTTTATTCTCCTTAATTTATTGTTAGAAATTTTTAATTTATTCTATTTATTCCACTATCTTATTTTTTCAAAAATATTATTCAGTGATAGAGGTATATAAAGAAATTTTTAACTTATTCTATGTAATCCATTATCTTATTTTTTCAAAAATATTATTCACTGATGGCCATCTATATATCAACTTTGGGTGCGACGAGGTTTGTTGACTTTTCTGTTTTCTTAATAATGGATGAGAAGATTATAAGGGGACGATATTTCATTTGAATCGAAACGAAGGGCTCAAAGGAAGTGATGCCATTTTAAATTGATTTAATTAAATAATTTTAAAATGTGTGGAAGAGACACGTCGTACAATAGACTTTCTAAGTCTTAGAGGGTTGGCGGGCGAGCGTGTTAGTGTTAAACTTGGTTAGACTTAAATAAACAAGTCTTGTGGTCGTCTTAGTATTAAATTTATTTATTCTTAAAGTAAAATGCTACATAGGCCGATAACTGCCTTGAATTAAAAGGTAAGCTGAGGTGACATGTGGATAACTGAAGTGTTCGTTTCAACGGTCGAAGCTTCCATTCTAACTAGCATCAAAATACAGTTGAAAGAGAAGGCGATTAACCTCCTGAAGCATTCATTTCAACGACCGACGCTTCCATTCTCTGTCATTTAAATCATGGTAAAATAATTTTGGAGCCAAAGGGAAAATAGAGGTGCCAAACCTTTGCTACAACAAGTATGTGACCTTATGCCAGTACTATTAGGGTAAGTATATTTTGAGAGAAACATTAAATCCATGCTTAAAATGAAAGATACCACAAATGTTCTCGAAACATATGCCAGAATTTTCCATTATTGTTGAGTCCAGCATACAGAGAGGAGTTAAAAGAAAACATGTGTAATTCAGAGTTAAAAGAAAACATGCATAATTCAGAGGGAAGCCCTTGGCTGGCCAAAACTTAATGATGAAATACAACCAAAAACCACAATTTTTCTTGAGTTAATTGGTAAGGATACGAAACTCCAAGTACTGTGAAACCATGAAAAACCATGGGGAGCATCAGTAACATGAGAGTTACATATAGAGAGGATTGTGCCTAATTACGGTGTGCAAGAGAGTTACATATAGAGAGGATTGCGCCTAATTACGGTGTGCAAGAGGACTGAGAATTCATTCTTAGTATGGAGAAATAGTCAAGTGGCCATTATCTTGTTTAAAGTAGCGGAAGAGACCAAGTCAGAAACAACAATAGAATGAAGATCCATGCTGAGCAACATTCACATAGTGTGAGAGCATGACAAAGTGGCAGCATCGATTGGGGGGCACTAGAGGAACAAAATCCAGGAGCTCAAATGAGCAATGTGGGGGAAGCAACATAGTGTCCAATAAGAGCTAAGTGGAAAAAGCTTTGAGTTTGTGCACTATTGTGTAACGCTGAAGGAGAGACTATTGTGCAGAGAGAGGTGAAGAGTGCCTATCTAGAGGTAAGAAAGGACCCCAAGCGTTGCGCTATGTGTAAGGTAAAAAGTTTCCCGTGCTCTATGTGTAAGGCCGAAATTTTCCTATGCTGTGTGAGAAACACGCAAGGTGCTTATGGAGAGAATGAAGGCTGAGATATGACTGTGCAGTATGGAGAGTGGAAGTCTAAGAGCTGACTATATACCGATGAAGAGCATAGAACAAAGAGTTGCATGGAATATGAGGAATGATTACTGTTGAGTATATCAGTGGGCTACTACAGAATGTGCAGTGTGAGTAGAGAGAACACAGTTGTTACTAGGCATAGTGGCTTCCAAATTATAGAGCATGTTCTATTCCTATTTGAATGTGGGTTGGTACCTACATATAGGAAGTTCGTCCTTCCATATCTAATGGGTGCTTGAGAAGGCTTGGGGATTGGTGCCTCCTGCAAGTTGGCTTGCAAAATTCCAAGGAGTTTCAAGTTGGTGCTTACATCAAATCTATTAGGTAGGTGCCTCACATGGTGCTTCTGGTAAGCTGGAAAGGTGTCTACAAAAGGAGTGAGTTGGTGCTTCCTATGAGTGGGTGCTCAAAAAATAGATTCATGTAATAGAGTACGTGCTCTTATTTTACATCAATAACAACAATAATCTTTGTGTTTTTTTCCTGAAAGGGTTTCCTCATGAAAAACACTATGTCAAATGTGTGTGTTGCTCATGTGACTGATTGTATGAACATGAATGTTTAACCTTGCTGGTCACTTCCTTTATGAATGAATGCTCTTAGAACTAAAATCATATAAAAAAATGGACTGTAATCATACTAGAAAAATAATAAAGAATCTCACTATTACTAATTCAACCCCCTATTAGTAATTCCTTATTCCAACAATGTCTTCATTCTAGTGTTGTCGAGTGCTTCCAGCTAAGGTTCTATGGGGTTTGTGCAAGTTGCTATAAGATTGGATCCTTTCCTATAGCAATCACATAGATCCCTGCAAAATCCCAATAACCTACATGGAATGCATTCAAATTATAGGATATTTCATGCTGAACTCAAGGATAGGGGCTAGAGACTTTGTTGGTGGTGAAAATTATAGAAGAAGGGGTGAAAATTGTTGTTTTGCAAGGAAAAAGATGAATTTTTGGATGGAGAAGTGAAAAATGATGTGACAATGGATGTTGGTGGTGTGGTGGAGTTATTTTTCCATTCCTCCAAGGAAAACATAAAATTTTAACCCTCTCTCTATTCCAATCACAATCCTATAGCAATTTTGGTTAATCGTGTAGCAGTTTAGGGAAATTCTGTAGCGCTTTAGGACTAAGGCAGAATTGAGTGAGGTTGGTTTTCCTGATGATGGAGGAACTTGGCAATATGCATGGAATGATGAGGGACATACATGTAGCTAGCGTTGGAGGTGGAGAAGTGGAGTGTAGAGGCTGCTTCCTTTGACCATGGTCCATTTGACTATGGCTAGAGCCATGAAAAAACATGTTAGCATAACTAATGTAAGGGTTCCCTTGCTTCTCCTTTGTTTCTTACTATTTGATTTTTTCTTCCTTTTCCACTTTTTCATGTTTTTTGGGTTTTTTTTCTCTTTCTTGAGACCTACAAACTTCCTCAAAAGAGATTTTCAACCTACAGGCTTGCTCCAAGTGCCTCAAAGGATTTTTTCACCTGGGTATATTTTCATTTAATCTTTCCCTTTTTTTTTTTCCTCTTGGGATGTTTTATAGAGGGTTTCAACCCTAGAGTTGGCCTTAGATCCATCATGGAGGATTTCACCTAGGCTATTTTTTTCAGTTCTTTCTTTATTTTTCTTTTTCTTCTTTTGTTGATCATGGGATTTATGAACTAAGAGCTATGAGACCCTAAATTCCATTCATCTCCTTTCTTATTGACCTGGTAAACTCACCCTTTGACAAAGGCTTCTTGTACCACTTTGACTGGTAACCATTAACAAGTAATGGAATTCATTCCTCATCAATTGTTCTTATTTGGAAAGATTAATTCTCATAAAAAATTTCTAACAGATAAAGAACCAACCAATTGTCATGATTTTTTCTTTGAAATCCTTGAACCTAGAATCATACAATGTGGCCCAATAATCCTCTACAAAGACCCTTTATCTAATTTTTTATCATACCAAATATTCCCCTGCACATGGACAACTTCAGTGTGCATGAGAACCTACAACTTGAACTCATCCAAATGATTGAGCTGAACCAGCCTTTGTTGATGAGCTACAATGATTTGTAAATTCAACTATGTTGCCATTCTCAAGGTGTTGCAATCAAACTCAATGGAGAACAAGGCCTTCTTGCCATAAACCAGCTCAAAGGGGGAGAATCCATGCATGGTTTTCTAATTAGAATTATAGACCCAAGTGGCTTCTACGTGTTAGGTTTCCCAATCTCTTATGTTGCTACTGACAGCATTAGTTAAAATGTTCTCCAAGGTTTTGTTTATGAACTCCACTTTCCCATTTTCTTAAGGCTGATATGTAGTGGATTTTTTATGTTTGATATAATGTTGTTCCATGATGAGATAAATAATATTTGATTTAAAATGAGCTCCTTGATTAGTGACCAACTCCCTTGGAAATCCAAACTTGTAGAAGATGTTTTCTCTTGAAAAGCTTCCTAGTTTTTGCTTAGTTGCTTTCTTTACTGCTTTTTCTTAAACCCACTTTTCCAAGTAATTCATGCACACAATGGTGTATCTATTTTGTGTGGATGGGGGATCGATTGACCCAATGAAATCCATGTGCCATTTCTTCAAATGGATCTAGACTCACTTAAGGTCATAGGGGCATTTCATACTTGTTTGTAGGGTGTCCCATCCTTTGGCACTCATCACATATAGTAGTGTACCTTTTAGCTTCTTGGTGTAGAGTAAGGAAGAAGTAGACAACTTGTAGAGCTTTGAAGGCTATCCTCTTAGCAACAAAATGAACTCCAAAGGGTCCATCATGGCATGCTAAGAGGATGTCAAATACCTCATCGTCTCTCACAAATATTCTCAAGATTTGATCTCACCCCAATTTGAAGAGCTTTCACCCAATCCAAGTGGAAGTGATAGTTTTCTAACAAGTTTTTGCTTCTTTGTAATGCAGTGAGCTCACAAAATAGAAGAAAAGATAGATAAATGACTTCAAAATTAGCCTCTTCAAGGGGGAAACCTCCTTTACATTACAGAAATGAACATGTATTGGATGATTAAAATGAGAAAACCTCATTTCTATATATAGGAGTCTAAGGGGTCACAATATAAGAAGAGATGACATAAAAATAATAATGTAAGGGCACAACAATAACAATAATGGACTTCTATGGGGCACAATAATAACAATATCTGGAGGACATGGAGACAACAGTAACAATAAGGGGGATAAACAAGCAATAATAATGAGGGAATACACTAGTACTATAGGGACCTAACATGCTCCTCTCCTTCAAAAAAGTGTTGTCCTCAATGCTTGAGTACTTCTAGATGCGTCTGTATAAAATTCTCATCGTCCCATGTTGAATCTTCAGTGGGTAAGTTCTTCCACTTGATGAGATACTTTGAAATTGATCGATTACATAGCTGTTGAGTTCTTGTTTATGTAATTGCTTCATGTTACAATATGATTTTTCCTTCCTCGTCAATTTTTGACAATATTGTTTGAAATGGGAGCTTGTTATCTATAACCTTCTTTAAACATGAAACATGGAAAACTGGGTGTACTCGGGAAGATGCCATCGGCTTCAATTTGTATGACATAATACCAATATTTGGTGACACCTTGTAAGGACCATAATACTTTGATGATAATTTATTACCCTTCTTAGATTGCTTGAGGGACATTTATTTTTATGGTTGTAGCCATAAAACTACCTATTCACATATATCAAAACTTATTTCGCTCCGATGTTGATATGCATGTTGTCTCATTCTTTTGTGCACCAATGTGAGGTTATCCTTTAAGAGTTTTTGAACTCGTTGTTGATGCTCAATGCTATCTTCCACTACATGAACCTAATAATGATTTTCCAAGATTTTTTGGAGATATGGAGAAACAAATGATTTCAGTGATTGAATTTCTAGTGAACATAATTGTGCAATTATGCCCTGTTGTTCTTTCTTTAGAATCATTTTCATGCCATTAGATATGATTATCTTTCTTGCTTTCCCTACGATACCCCTTAATTTGACTTCCTTTTCTTCCCTGTTATTCCCCTATACCAATAGGTTTCATATATCATGATTGACTTGGTTTAGCTTTGAAATATGTTCATACATTTACTTGTTGCAAAGGTTTTCCACATTAGTAAAAAACTCAAAAAAATTAAAAAATGTAAAGAGGGTATACCCTAGAAAAAGAATAAAAGGGTGAAAAGAATAAAAAGAGGTCAAAAAATGAAAGAAAATGAACCCCAACACAAAAGAAAAGACAATTAAAGTTTTCAAGCCAAAATGCCACTTCTTTTTTAGTTTTGTATAGTAAAATATCGTGTGCAGCTTGTCACCTATGCCATAATCCATGAGTAGTCAAACAATTTAAGCTTGACTAGTTCATATTTTCAATTTCATGTCGTAGAAATAGAGAATAAAAATCTGACCAAACAATTTAATCTTGGTAGATAAGTAGATAGGTAAAATGAATAAAAGGAGCTCAATAGTTTAATCTGAGCCCTTGGATGTAATAAGGTTAGACTTAGATAGATATCCATATATAAAAGAAAAGAAAGTTTGATAAGGGTTTGCCAATCCAAGTGCACCCTAATAAAGAAGTGAAAATGCTAGGGTAAAGTAGGTAGGGTAACTAGATGATGGATGTAGAATAAATATGTGGTGAATGATAAGTTTAAATGATTAAATCTTTTATTTTCATCAGAAGGCAAAGGAATGTATCACATGGAAAGGCACTTCAACATTCAATGTCAAAATAATTAACTTCCCTACTCATTTCCCTAAAAATCTTCACTAATTCCCTAAGTACTAGAGGTAATTACCAAAGTTAGAGGGGCTCAAAGAATTTCTATGGCTTTTGGAGGGACCGGACCCTCGGCCCAATAATTTATAATGCCTAAGTGCTTAAGCCCCTTCATCAATATTCACCCCCCTTCATAAGTTGTTCATTTCCCTAATAAAGATTTTCCTAAGTAAAATCCTATTTTACTTAGGGAAAATAAAACACTCTCCATATAAACCGTCATATTCACTTAGCCTAAATTTTAAATGTGTATGATGAAAATATTTTAAACTTAGCATGCATTTCACATTCCATAAAGTCATATTAACCACTAACTAATATTATTATTTATTTCCCAAGAACACACTAACTGCACCCGTATTATTATATAAATCCCAAAAATTACATATTCCATCCAACGATTAATATAACCATATAAATAAATGGGATTAATTAGATAATCTGTAGTTAATTATGAACCCAACCCCACCACCATTTAATGAGGATTAATTACATCATTTGGACTAATTAATAACTCGATAACCAATAGAATCACCCTCGATGTGATTAATCTCTTTAATTGATATCAGGCTCACCCTTCGTATCTACTAGACACTTCAGCTCCCCGACAACCGTCTGATCCGATCCCACAGATCTGACAGTCATCGCGCATATCGCACGAACCTCTGTGGTCGAATTTTAGCACGCGATGGTGAGCGGTTTCATGAATAATACCTATACTACGTGTCAAGCATCATACAGAATCACGTGGTCTCGCCCAAATACCACTTACCCTCCAATAGTGGTGCAATGAAACTCGCTTACCACCTCCCGCTAGAGACAAAACTCAAGTCGCCTCATTACTGACACCACATGTCCATGTCACGAACCTGCCAAAAGCTTTGACTTTGTATAAAAACAAAGTTAAAACAGTTTTTCGTCCTTATTCTAAAAGTGCATGCATGCAACCTGAACGTTGAAGTTGACAAGATCATACACCAACTGTCAGCCACCCTGAAACTTGTAGTTCGTTGCCACTCCAATCCACCATTTGCACCCAGTGAACCTGCACTCCATTTCTCGTCATTTAAAAATAGGTATTTGCCAGTTTCCTTCTAGAAACCTTTTAAATACTTGATTTCCTCTATTATTGCTTTGGAAAACCAAAAATTCATTACAATTCAGTTGCGGAATTTAGAATTGAAGACTCCCAAGACCCTCTATTTTCACCAACTCTACTTAAAAACCCCATTTTCCTATCTAAATCCCCAAGAACCAGAAATGGAAACCCCTGTGGCCCTCAATATAACTCCTATCACTACCCCTCATAGAGATTTAGATTATCTACCCTTAGTAGATAAATATTTTCAAATAAAAGACCTTGAAACTAAGGAAAGCTCCTTGAAAGTATTTTGTCAATGCCAAGACAATTACATGAATGGCTCTGATACCATAGGACTTTGGAAATCAAATCTCCTAAGGTTCATGCTCAGCTCTGTGTGCATTTTCTGTAACATTATCCATCAATGTCATGCCAATTAAAGATCAATGACAGCTCATGGATAACTCAATAGGATGGCCATTGTAACCACACCAACCTCTTCTCACTTTACGCTAGCTCTTCTCTAGGCTGACCTAGGTTAGGATTACTAGAACAAGCAATGAAGCACAAGGTGAAGTGAAGAGGGAGCTCTAGTCAAATGGGTTTCGTGAGGTTAAAGATAATAAGAGGGATGAGAGGGTTGGAGACTAGTGCCTTATCAATTTTGGAAAACGGGTCAATAATATCTCTCATGGGGGGTTTCAAAGAATGTTTAGCAACGACTAGGACCCTTCACCCAAAAGTTATCATTTGACCCGTTTAACCAATCCCAACTACCTAGGGTTATGTGCCACATGTAAGTAATCCCATGAACCCCCTATAAAATATCCTGAGTCTCCCATATACGATATAACAGGCCTAGATGCCTAACATTCCGTTCCTCTAGGGCCATAACATTGAAACCCCCAACCAAATGGTTCATCCTCGGACCATTAGAGTAAACCAAGTAACTGATCATAGCAAATAATTGGTACCAAGCTTGATCACCCATCCATCGGCATGAGATCTTCATAGGTGTTGTTTCTTGCTGGTCTCCCACTCTACAGTTTTTGCTTTTCGGATGCCATGTGTATCCAAGGCTACTGCTTCTTTGGTCTCAAGTGTGTCCATAGTTGTTCTTCCGACACGAAGTGTATCCATAGCCATAGCTTTAATCCCACCCTAAGAGCAATAATGTCCCCCAATCAAACTGTTCTCTTCACAATTACTGCAGATTTTTTCTGCGGAACCCTATGTATACGCTACTTGGACAAAGTGGACCAGTGTATACTTATTAAACCATTCTCTTTCTTCAATATCTGGAGTCTGATATGTAATCCTTTGTTGTTAACCCGTTGCACTATGAAATGTCATCTATGTGAGTTTTCGTTAAGGACAACACATGTATCATAATGACAACAATATCCCCCTTTGGACTTGATTGCAACCACAGCACCAAGATCCTCTCCCCCTTTGACATCAAGGGCAATGGGCAGACTAAGATATTCTCCCTAGTAGGGATTCTCTGCACATGCTATATTATCTGGTCATGCTCTCCCTGAGCTTTTACCAGAATCTCTGATGGATGTGAAATGAAGTACATGACTTTATAACTCAACTGAGTGAGTATGACCTTCCTATCATTGATGATTTATACATACATCAATCACCTAACCAAGTGGGGATATACCATGATTAAAAAAATTGCAATTATTACATCATCCTTCCCGTTCATAGTGGGGTTACATCATAGGTCTTTACATGACCTTTACATGAAAAGATATAGATGAAATTTATAAGAAGGACTAACAATCTAATAAAGACCATGATAGTCATTAGCAACTATCATACACCATATATGATCTGCACCATAAGCATCTATCAACAGCATCAAGATCAACAACTTGTAAATGTCCATCATCAAAAGAGTCACCTGAATCAAAAAAACTATGTGGATCAAGCAATATAAGCATCATCATGTACCAAGGTCTTTTAATATAATGCCAAAAATGTATTATTAGAAGCATATTCTCCCCCTGAGCCTATGCTAGTCATTCACTATCAGAGATGATCATTGCATTTGTTAGTATCAAGGGATCATCATCAACTAGTTATCCATCAAATTATTAACATCTTATGAGGGAAAAAAACTTTAACATATCATTAGCAGACTGTAATTATCCTCAATTAGGACAAAATAGATAATTGATAATTGACCGAACCATAATAGACCCCTTTTCCTGAGTTTGCCCCACTACTTTTTCCTCAAAACACCATATACGTGATTGTGGAGCTTCCAAGTCGCGTATATACATGATTTGTCTTCATAATAACTACGTATGAGAACTTGAATACTAAAGTTTTACACTTTCATCTCCCCTTAGGTCTAGTATGTCTGTATACTAAGCTATTCCACATCTTTCTGGCAACAATTCCTTCTTCTTCAATACCTTGGATTGTGATGATTTTTGCTCCTTTTGGAATGGTGGTCAAAATTTTCTCCTGTATTCCTTTGCTATATGTCCAAAATTATTACATGCATAACATCTTATGTGTTTCATATTCCTTCTATCGCAATCAATAGCTTTATGACCAAACATATTGAAAGAAAAATAATATCCCTTAAAGTACCTGGAAACTAATGATCTTTCTGTGTGACGATCTTGAACAATTCTACTTTTGCATCTGGGTGCAACATGTCCAAAATTATGACATATAAAACATTCAACATTATTTCTCAGGGGAAAAAACCTATTATCCCTTCCATAGTTAGGAGGGAAGGATTCTCTTTTAAGTCATTCTTTCTTTGGTTGTTGATGGAGTTGACCTCTTCTCTCCTTGTTGATCACTTCGGATTTTGAAATAGGGTTCCTTGCCTCATCTTGAGAGCTAGATTCATATTCAATAGTTTCATGAAAAGCAAGACCAATCTTTATAAGGGGAGAGGGCCAAACTTTGATGATTTCACCTAACGTTTCCGATCCTTTAGCAAATCTAAGATTCAGAGTTTTTTTCTTCTCGAGTTCTTTTCTTAGACTTACTACTTCACATTCTAACACTTCATTATTCTTGTCTCAGTGAGTTGATGTGTCATTGTGTCTATGATTGTATCCTTTTCTGCCAAATAGATTTTGAGTTGAGTGATTTCTTGAAGGAAATATTCCTTTTCTAAGGTATCGTTTTCATACGCCATGAGTAGTTTAATATCTTGATCATCTTATTCACTATTAGACATCCCATCACTATCTTCATGAGTATAATAAATTCTATTACCTTCTGCAGAAATCTTTCCTTTGTCATGAGGGCATTTAGCAGTGTAATGACCAACTCTTCCACAAGAAAAACATTTGAAGGGAAGGTTACCTATGAATCTTCCAAAACCCCACTGAAATTTCTTCACAAAGTTTACCTCTTGTTTTTCTAATATATATCCTGATTCTTTGAGAGCTCCCTTTTCTTTTGCTTTTGCAGAAGCTTTCAAAGTAGCTTCTCTAATTTCTAATGGACCTCCTTTCCTCATTTCAAAGGGAGTTAAAATTCCATGAAGTTGAACAATAGTAATAGATTTTAGATCTTGCTTTTCTTCAATCGAAGATACTTTTGCCTCAAATTTAGAAGACAAAGATCTCAAAATTTTCTCAACTATAGAAGCCTCCTTTATTTCTTCACCCAGATTTCTCATATGATTTACAATCCCATCATCTACTCATAAGAAACAACTAGAAATAATTTCATCACTATGAATCTTGATAGTTTCATACTGGATTTTGAGAGTTTAGAGTTTAGCACATTTGACTTGAGAGTCTCCTTCATAGCTTTGAATGATTTTATCCCATATTTCCTTGGTTTTGTTGAACTGCATGACTTTCACGAATTCTAATTCTGATAGACTTCCCAATAAAGAGTTGACGTCTTTCGCATTGATTTCATATGATTTATTTTATGTTGGACCTGTGGGGACTGCTACTGGATGTTGGTATCCTCTTTCCACAATTTCCCAAATGTCAGCTCCAAGTCACTGAAGATAAGCTCTAGTTCATGTTTTCAAAATACGCCAAGTTGTTCCCAATGAAGATTGGTGGTTTGATAGATCTCATGCCTTCCTCATTGTTCATTTTGAAAGATCTCCCTTCAAGTGATCAAGCTTCTTCTAAAGCACCTGCTTTGATATGAATTGTTGGAAAGAATATTGCGAGGGGGGTTGAATGAGTATTATCAACTTACTAAATTTTTCTTTTCATAATCAAATTTATATGTGGTACTTTAGTGAAGGGAACTTGCGTGTGCACACAACTGTTCTTAAGGCAACCATTGTATATCTAGTGAACTTATGATATAGTTAATTCATCATATGTTGATCTTTAATCATTACATCAGTAATTAATTAACCATTGAAACAATAACCATGTGCAATAATAAAAGAATAAGAAATGACACATAAGAAACACTCATGAACACCAAGATTTAAGGTGGAAACCCAATGCGGGAGAAAAACCACATGTTGTTGTTGTCTTTGTCTTTTAATATAAGAAAAACATGTTTACAACATTGTATTGGTGTAGACTCATACCAGTATGTAGTCACCCACATGTAGAATGCTACAGCCTTCTCTCATTCACTAGCTTCTACTAGAACGAAGCTACAACCCCCTAGCTCTTGTACGGACCGATATGTTTACTCGTACATAAGCACCAACCTACAGAAGGCTCCAACCTTCACTAATTTTCTAGCTACTACTAGAAGAGAGCTCCAACTCCCTGGCTCCTGTAATGTCCGATATGTTTACCAGTACGTAGGAATTGGCCTACAAAAGGCTACGACCTTCTCTCTTCCTCCAAGGACCATGTTTCATAAGTTTTCAAACTGGATACTCCTCATACACAATAACACAATATAAAGGCCACATTTCATCCAATTTTGATACTGGACACATCAGCAACATTGAAGAACAAAATCAATCACCACTACAATACAACCAATCATTGAAAACCCATGATCACTGAAGCAAATCATAATTAATCAGTCTGAACATTCAGAACACTATAACTAGAACATAGTCACCAAAACATAGAGAAGAATCCATAACTCTGCATCAACAACTAGAATCAACTGCAACCTCAAACATCATATTTCATAATGTATACGCTAACTCGAAGTAGCGAAGTAGCATGTATATGCACCTTCACCAAGGCAAACCAGCATATCCATATGCAAATACTAACTTAAAACTTCACAGTTGTTCTAGACCTTAGTCATACCCAGATCATAACATTTACAGAATAAAACATGCATTACTAATCAGATCTAGAGCAACCAATATCATATCATTCAATGACAAGTCATTTCAGGTCTCATGATCTTGATCCAGCATTGAATTCAAGGTGCACAAAATATTTTAGATCATATCATAATCATAGCCCCTGCAACATAAAATATACTTCAAGTAGAAGTATTCCTGAGAAACTCTTACACTTGCACACTTGGCTCTTTAATATTCTCCTCCTTATATAGTTTTTGTCCTTTCTCAATACCTCAGACCAAAACAATACTTAGAACCAGTGGTATTCTTGGACGGGATGAAATAGTCATTAATCCGCTTAATATTGTGGGCTAATACCATGTTATTGACCCTTGGTATTATTCACACCTGAATTTCCTTGATTTTCCAACTCATACGTTCTTTTCCACTTGTGAAATTCTATACATATGTATATGTGTCTTTTGCCCTGTGGACCCGCATGTTTATTCTACTTGGACAGAGTGAATGAGTGTATACTTCTTAAACCATTATCTTTCTTCAATATCTAGAGTTTGATCTGTAACCCTTTGTTGTTAGCCTATTGCACAACGAACTGACATCTATGCGAGTGTCCATCAAGGACAACACCTGTATCATAATGCCAACAAATGTATGGGCATGGAATCCATACTAGTATATATCTATTAGCTAATGTATGGGCATGGAATCCATACTAGCATCTTTCTATGAGCAAATGTATGGGTATGGAAACCATACTAGCATATATCTACGAGCTAATGTATGCGTGTGGAATCCATACTAACACATTTCTATGAGCTAAGTAATGAGGTAAGGTATGGGTGTGGAATCCATACTAACATATAAATATGAGCTAAGTAATTTTCTAGTTAGAATGAACAAAAGTATTTTGATGGAATCTCATAGACATGATTAAGGAGGATTGATTGTGTATTCAAATTTAAACGGATAGAGATTCAAAACATGAATTTTTCTTTAGATTTAAATCCATTATTTTATTTTTATTACAAATGAAGATACAAATATTGGTATATTGAACACCATTAGGTGGTTTAGAATGTTTGGAATAATTGGTTTTGATATATGGAGTCAAGTGTGAACTAGGTATTTATCCTCTAGTATTGTAATTCTTTTGTATGTGTTGGAATTAAGTAGAATTAAATTGATTTTCAAATTATTGAAATGTAGAAAAAAGATTATTGTGATAAGTTGATGAAATGAAATGTCTATGGGCTTAAGACAAATTAGGTCTAGGAAATGCCATAATCGTCTCATTAATATTTTATGAATTGCATATTGGTTGAATTCTATTTAACTAAATTAATTACAAAAATTATGAGGATTGAACTATGAACTTCTCTAAACCATTGTTAGTTAGAGAATAACACTGAACATTTTTCTTGAAATCTGATTGACTTGTAAATTTTTAAGAGAATAGCATGTTTAGAATACAAACATGTTTTGTTGTGAGAACATTGTTTTATTTTACCTTAAAGGAAAATGCTATGTGATTATTGAAAAGATTATTTGAGTTCTTGTTTTACAAGAATATGTGCTTGTGACATTTTTAAGGGAGAAATTGAAGAATAGTGAGATCACATTTTAATGCATTGCAATTGCTGCATGATTTAGAAACCTAAGATGATTGTATTATATGTGGAATTAGTAACTTATGCTTAGATGTATAGTTGTGTGAATAGTTGTTAGCCCTACAAAAGGTTGTAATATTTTGAGAAGGTGGTAATTCTCCTAAAAACAAAAAAGCCGTAGCTTTAGGCTAGAAATTCCCTTGTGATAGTCTAAATCTTATTTAAATTCAACAACATTCCTGATACTTTGAGAAATGTATCGTTTTCATAGCTTCTTTTTGCATATGCATTAATAGTAAGGAACAAGACCCAAAACCAAATGAATTGCCTAGTTATTGAGAATAAACCATGAGTAATTGGGAAATGGGTGTTGTTATAATGTTATAGATAAACTACTTTGTGAGTTGTCCTGTATTAGAAGATTGCAAATTGATATGTTGGAAAATAAATCGACTTACAATTACCAAGGTAGATTCAATAATATAGATACCATATTTGCGTAACTATGAGATTTGTTCTTGATTACAAACTGCTTTCAAAAAGATATCATTAATTTTATTTTCTAATGAAGATCTTCTTATAGAGATTTATAATTCATTCTCAAGTAATACAAGCGAATAATAATGAAGATTATCGGAACTAAAAGAATGGTCTATAATAGATAAGTGGGTCAATGAGGATTGTTTAGAACCTTATCTTGTTAGTTAAAAAGAAATGGTGTCTTGAACCTCAAATTGTGATTTTTCCTAAAGAGTAAACATTTAGTAAAAACTATAGGTAGATCCTAAAGATTTTAATTGCAAGGATGTCTTATGCAATGAGAAGGGGAAACTTGGATTGCGAAGACATAAATCAAGTGTGATGTAAGATTGGGTTTTATATATCACATCAAGTTTTGTTGTGTAGTTTCACTGGCAACTGTATGTGGTTGATTTTACACTTCTTGTATTCAAATTTGATTGTGAGATGGGATGGACCATAATTGTTGTTTATAGAACCAATGTGTGAGCTACTCATAGTTTGGAAAGCTCAACAGACTATAGAACTAAGAAGATGGCACATGTAGGATTCATGCAGACTATGAGAAATAAAAACATCTAGAATATCAAATTATTATAGATAACTTAATTAGATTCCATATCAATTACATAATATAGTATTTTGATATGGTATTATAAATTGTATGGCTGGTTTTGATATAGAAATCTTTGGAAAAAAATATGAAAACATGGCTAATATGGCATGGACATATTCTCTACATAATTAAGAATGATATATTTTGGTTTTCATAGAGTTTCTTCCAATTTAGCGAACATTAAACTACGGATTGGCATGAAGAAAAGGAAATCAAATAAATATATGGAAGGTTAACACCTTATTGATAGGAGAATTTAAACAAAATAAGTATCTTATAATTGTAGGAAAAACTTCAGGCCAAGTTTAGCCCAAGTATGTAGCATCCCACCTTGGCAAGGTTAATTTTGTGGCACTTGGAGAGGGTAATTTTGATGTAATTATATAAGATTATTCATTATAGACTCATGTACTGCTTATATAATATAGTCCTAGTTAGGGTCACCTAGTTGCTATGTACTTATGATAATATCTAAGGTTGTGTGTATAAGAACTGATTTTGGTTAAGAGCATATTATTGATGTTTTCTCTTTTGGTATCCTAGTATGGACACATGTGTATGACATGGATGGTGATCCAAGATTGAGATACATAGACCCATGGATGATCATGTTTATGTGAAACATATGGTTAATTATGATTAATGGATGTTATAAAATTTGTATGATTGTGTTGTAGCAGCTACAACCACCCTCAAAAATTTTTCCTTAGCCTTTTTCGGAGTCTTCCTACCAACCTTTCATAGCATTGTATTGCTTCATCAAGTACGCAAGCTTTAGTGCTTTTCATGCACAAAGGTAGCCTATCGATCATAGTTTGATCCATTCCCCTCATAGGTTGTTCACTCAGAATTGCTGCAGTTATAGGCTGAGTGACTTCCCCTAGAAAATTGCATGTTTTTGGAGGGAAGCTAGCCTTCCCTCCAAAAATTGCACAATCCTCTTTGGCAGCCTGTTGGGCTCTAGGATTGTGCAATACTGCCATTCAGCACTCGCAATAGGATTTGCGCAAATTTCCCTAGTAGGGCTACTCAGCCCAGAATTTGCGAAAATCTACGCAGCAGTCAGCTGCTACCTAAAAATTACATAATCCTCCTAGGCAATCAACCCAGCTCCTAGCCAGGATTGCACATTTTTCCCAAGAAGATGAGCAGTTGCATGCATGAGCAGTCTAGTTAATCATTTCCACCCCTGACCAAGGAAACTTCACTTGCATGCATGCACGACTGGTTCTTCCCAGAATAGCAAAATACAACATGAAAAAGGCATCCCATGATTCAGGGAGATATTTTTACATGCAAATTTGTTTTAAAAGTTTCCCTCCAAGTGTCACATTTTCCTAAATTTGTGGCATGCAGGTCATGAGCCCAAACTTATTTATTCGATGGATCAGAGCTCATTGATTCACATCAATCTTGGAGCTCTGACATCCCACACCACGTCTATGTCTCTTCAACACATCCAGCTCAGCTATTCATAGGTAAGCGGCCTCAACATGTCTTTTTCAGCATTTCTATCGCTTTTTGTGTATTCACTTGTATGAGTGTTGTTTACTTGATTTCTTTGAATGCTTTTTGTCATTTGCATGCATACTAGCTTTTCCTATCTCTGTTTTAGTTTTTGTTGCGATATCACTATTGTCACATGCATGAAACTCTTTTGCATGAAAATTCCCCCCACAGGCGAACTACTTCACCCACATGCATGTTGATCTGTTTGTTGAATGCTTCATTCATGTTTTACATACACTGTCAATCACTTCTACTTTCACGTAGTGTTTCCATTCATTCATTGTCTATTTGCTTTTAGTTTCCCGTCAGTGAGCCAGGCCAACGTTAACCCAGACTCTACCTCACTGAAACTTGTTTGGAAAATATGGGGAAGGAAGGCTCTACCTTCCTCTCCAGAAATGCGACTTTTTTCCCAGGGCTATTTTACACATTACTCGAGGACAATGACTTTTGGCCTAGGAAATTGCATAAATCTTTCCCTGCGCTTATAGTCCTTCCCAGCTGGAATACTGCATTGTGTAATCCTAGCAGCTTGCAGCACATATGGATTACACATTGTGCAGATCTAGTAGCCTATCTTGATGTTATGAAACCAGCTAACAAAAGATAGAAAAGATAGATCAATGCCTTAGAATTCAGCCTCTTTGAGGGGGCAGCATCCTTTACATTACATAAATGAACTATTCTTGGATGATACAAATGAAAAGACTTTTGTTCTATATATAGGAGTCTAAGGGGTCATAATATAATCAGAGCCGACATAACAATAATAATTTAAGGGCACAATAATAACAATAGTGGGCTTCTATGGGGCACAATAGTATCAATATGGGCACTACATGGGTACATCAATATAATAAGGGGGTTGTACTAATAATAATAACGGGTTACATTAGTAGTATAGGGACCTAACATGCCCCTCTCCTTCAAAAATTGTTGTCCTCAATGCTTGAGTAGTTCTTGATCCTTCTATATAAACTTCTTTTCCTCTCATGCGGAATATTTAGTGGGTAAGTTCTTCCACTTGATGAGATACTTTGAAATTGATTGATTTCGTAGCTGTCGGGTTCTTGTTTCTGTGACTGCTCGAGGTTCCAATATGATTTTTCCTTCCTCTTCAATTTCTGGCAATATTGTTTGAATTGGGATCTTTTGCAACTTTTGAATAAGTGGTCATACTTCTTCGTCCTTCTTCGATTCATCCCTTGCTTTGTTTATCCAATCTGGTTGGATAATAGAAATATCATAAAACAATGCTTCCACATCCTCATCCTTTCTTGAGAGTGCATCTGCAACAAAAGTTTGCTTCCATTTTCTATAGATGATGTCAAAGTCATAACCCAACATATTTCTGACACCTTTTTTCTGTTCGTAGGAGCTCGATATTGCCTCTGATGTATCTCTGTACTTTCTGATCATCTAGTTCTGAATTTGTGACTTGTAGTAGCCCTTTGTTTCCTCTTTCCAATGCCACAAGTCTAACCCAAATTGGATTCTCCAAGGAAGAGTTATGCGAAATCTCCCACAATGACTTGATTATAGACTAGTT